>JADLZN010003555.1:625000-672560 GCA_018155175.1 Sinocyclocheilus anophthalmus
TATAATCATTTATCAATTCATGGAATGTTTTATTTTTCTGGCCACGAACATTAAACTGCCTTTCTTTGTACAGTGCTATCAGTAATTCTTAGCCAAATGTAGCAAGGGTTCAAACATTCATTGACTTCGAATTGTGAGCAACAAACAGAGACAATCAGTTTTGAATATAAGGGATTTAATAAATGAAAACTATATCTAACATATAACTAACTAAAACATATATACACAGAATGAAACAAAGTAAGGAAAAGATAGAGAATAGAAAAGAATGGCAGTATTTCACATCACTTAACCACAACCTCTGAAAAATCATCAAAGAATCCAATAATCGCCTTAAAAGGGACTGAGATTTAAACACGCATCTGAATAATTTCAAGCGGTTACTTGCATTGGTTTCGATTGCTGAAGAAGAGTCCGGTTGCGGTAGATAACGGAGGTCTTTTGATTAGTTTGTGAGGAGTCAGCTGGAAGTTTTTTACTTCTGGTTCTTCTGAAGAAGTCCGCAGTGACTAACGTTATTTGAAAGTAAAAACTGCCGGAAAATAAACTCAAGAGTAAAGTCTTGAGAGTCCTGAAAGGTGTTGTCTCAAACGAAGAAGAAGTTTTCTGAGCCAAGTTATTTTGGGCTAATCGTTTTTGAGAGTTCCTATTCTGTGTGTTCTGACCAATGAGAGACATGGATTTTGAGCGGGAGAATTTTCTTTGTCTCTTGTTTTATGGCTCATTTGCATGCTTTATGGCCGGTCTGGAACATCCGTAGTTTTAACCCAAAATATCGTGCGAGTCATATGATGCGTTTCACAATCACATACTTTACGTCATTGTCCGAGAAATGAAGAACGTGTGACATTGATACCAAGAAACAATAATCTGTAATAGATTAAACCAAAGATACACACATACACCTGAATATAAGTGTTTTATGGCTTTAACTAATACAAATAACGAGTGGTAACTCATCTAGTCTAACAAGGGAATGTAACACCACATGCACCTATACCAGATACCAATTATAACTGATATTATGTCTATGCTAAAAAAGAAATGCCTTTATGTGTGTGGTGTGTTTTAGTTTGGTTGTGTTGTGTTCGTTGGCCCTTCACAGCTCTAGTGTCAAGTTTTTTGAACTCAGAGTCCAGGATTCTCGTGGGGGTGTGTCCTCTTCTTTTCTAGGCATCTTTTTGACGGCGAAGACCCATTTGGCAATTTACAACCCCTATACAAGTAACATCTCTGACCATAACTGTAATTTATATGCAAATGTCAAAAAAGGCTAAAAGGGTCCTTTTAAGCCATAACACAGTCCACCTACATTGCATGATCCTACTCAGCTAACCGCTACACCAACGCCCCCCTTTTGCGCTTGACGAATTTCCCTGTACACTTCGTCAGAACACAGTTTCATGATGGTCGGACACAGGTGGATCATGATGATCGGGTAGCAGGTGGATCATAATGGCTAGATGGCAGGTGGATCAGGATTGTCAGATGGCAGGTTGATCAGGATTGTCAGATGGCAGGTGGGTCAGGATTGTCAGATGGCAGGTGGATTTTCCTAATTTTCCTCAGCCTTCGGATCCTTAGTGTGGGTGTTAACCTTGGTCAGGTTCAGCCTTGTCTCTGCCTGGGTCCCTCTCTTCCGGTGGCTCTGTTTGAAGGTTCGTGGAAGGGCAGCTGTGCACCTGTTCATTGACCTTTGCACCCCGTTGACTCTGTTAAACAGTACAAAAGCAAGACCGAGTGTTAGGTGTCACCCGATTGCTGTGCAAAGGCAAGTGCCGTGTCGGCATAGGTCCCGGATCGCGCGACGGGAAAGGGTGTTCTGGACAGCATCGGGACACGTGCGTGGAGGGCTGTGTCGATTGGGTGATTTCATCATCGGGGACCCCCCCTTTCTCATGCTCAGTTCCATTCAGGTTCCATGGTTGAGATTGTGTCCCTGATAAGGCTAGGCATTTCTACCCTCGATAGGGGGGGGGGGGGGGGGGGGATTGGTACTCTTCACTTGGAAGGTGGTACAGCGCCAGGTCACCGAGGTGGTGGATGGCACCTTTGGGCACTTGAATCTACATACTCTGGTTGGGCAGGCTGACATGGGTGGCGGTGTCGTGCTGGTCATAGGTCAGTGTGGCGGTACTGGTGGGCGTGTTGACGAGCCACCGATTTGCCACACTCTCTGCTTGTGTTGCGGTGACTTGTTGAGCGAGACTTGCTCCGCGGGGCAGATGCTCTCTCTTTGCATGGGTTGTAACCGCAGATTCTTCAGTGTTGTCTCGAAGGAAGGGCTTGCTGGGGCAGAGATAATGAATGTCTTTGGTTAGGGTACACATGCGCAGGTTTGGGGCTAAGTATAACTGTGGGTTATCGTCGTGGTAGGCGACCATATCTGTTGTGTGTATTCTGATGTGAGTGTTTCCCTGCCCAAATCCAACATTGACAATGTCTTTGAGTCTGTAAATGTGGTCGGATTCAATGATGGGTAGATTCAGAAGGAACGCCATCTCGCTCTGCTCGGGGTCAACATGTAGCAGGATGGACCCTCCCAGGGAGTAGGCAAGGTGGGCTTGAAGAGGGTCAGCTGGACGGGTAGTTACAGAGGATAACACTGTTTGTACTAGGCTCAGGGGCACCAGATATGGGGGAATTCTACCCATGGCTAGGGTGTCGATGGAGGAGCTCACCTCACGGTGCATGTCAGACATCAGTGTGGTGACCAGCTGAGTTTGGGCAACGTCATTCTGTATAACAGAGAATTACTGTTTCACGGAGTTCACAGTTTGGTTCAGCAGGACACTGTGGGTGTTCAGAACCACCAGGGTGCCCTTCAATGATTTGCCTATAGTCTGTAGGGTTTGGCCCTGTAGTGTGAGTTGTTCTCTCAGCTGGGGCATCTCAGTCTGGATCTCCCTTACATGTTGCTTCAGGGTAGATAGGCTCACGGAGTTGACACTGGTCACTCCCAGGTTAAACAGGGTTCCAACAGCAGCAGCAGCTCCGAGGCCCCTAGGAATCGTTTGTCACGCCTGTTATGTCCGCTTAGCTCTGCTTGAGTGAGAGTCATTTTCTGCAACTGAGAGAGCATGTGTTTGATATCAACTTCTGCGTGAGCGAGGGTATTCTCAGTCCATTGGGCACCTGCCCAACTGTAGTGTGCAGCTGCCCGGGGATAATGTGTCCGGTAGACATTTCGGGGGTCGAGTCGGACGTACACCTTCTGGGTGTGAGTCCTACAGTTGGTCATAAGAAGTCCAGGTTGGTCCCTCAGTGCAATGCCTGATGCTGGACCTGGTGATGTGATATCCATGTTGCGGCGGTCCTCTTGTTTATCTGGAGGCAGAGGATGGAGAGCCACAGCAGCATCCGGGTTCAAAGAAAAAGGGAGAAAGGCAGTGGATCAGTGAGGAAAGTTCTTGTGTGTTCAAGACAGTCTTTTTGTTTGAGGACATGCACGGCCTAGTTAGCACTAGCCTCCCCCTGCCCTTCCCTGCCAGCAGCCACATGTCTCTTGATCTGGTTACGATGGACCCATTTGAAAACTGGTTCTTTCTGTCCCCGACTCAGCTTGATCCGATATGCGACAGGGGAGAGTTTGTCCACAATCTCATGCGGTCCTGTCCAGTGTGGCAGAAACTTCTTTGATAGCCGATGAGAGGTTATCTGAGGAGGCTGTGCGTAGCTGTAGTACCAGACCCTGTCGCCCACATCCAGTTCTTTGTGTGACGTCTTCCGGTCGTAGTATGCTTTCTGGACTTCTGCGCTCTTTTGGAGTCGTTGTTGGGCAAAAGCAAATGTGGTTCTCAAATGCCGGTGTAGTTCATCAAGGTATTGATGAGTGGTGTAGGCGGTGACGAGGTTGGAGTCTCCTGGCTGGTACAGCAGGTGCAAGGGCAATGTCATTTGCCGGCCTGTCATTAGTTCAAAAGGAGGCACACCTGTTGATTCTTGTGGAGTTGCTCTGATAGCCATGAGCACCAGGGGCAGTTTCACATCCCAGTCCTTTTGGTTAGCAGACACATATTTTCGTAGCATGCTGACCACCGTCTGATTCGTCCGTTCCCCTTGGCCCGAAGAAATTGGATGGTGACTGATGTGCAGTTGTGCTTGTACTCCCAGGAGTTTCCAAATCTGCTGCATGATCTCAGCTGTGAAATGGGTGCCTCTGTCTGAGTTGACTCTCAGCGGCAGCCCGAACCTGGAGAAAATGTGATTCAACAGGAGATATGCTGTAGTTTGAGCAGTGTCATTGGGTGCTGGGAGGCATTCTACCCACTTTGTGAATTGGCACACGACTGTGAGGAAATACTTGTTGCCTCTTGTTGACCTGGGTAAGGGTCCGACCCAGTCAATTTGAAGGTCTGACCAAGGAAACGTGACTCCTCTGCGCTGCAGTGGGGCTCTGTGATTTGGGTTACCAGGTTGGAGTTGGCAGCAGACAAGGCATCCTTTCACGTACTCTGCCACATCTTGCTGCATGCCGGGCCAGTATGCCACTTGTTTGAGTGTCTCATAAGTGGCTCTTGTGCCGTGGTGTCCCGCACATGGTGCGTCGTGGGCATACATCAGCATCACCCCCCTTTGGCACTGTGGCACCACAAGCCTTGGTGCAGTGAGGTCATCAGGGGCATAAAACAAGATGTTGTTTATCACACGCAGCATGTGTGTTATGTGGTATAGCCGTTTTGAGGCTTGGGGCAGCAGCAAGTTCATTTGGTGTGATAGGGTGGCTGGAGGGGTCAGAGAGGTGGTGAAGGATGGTTTTGATGGCGGAGTCAGAAGCTTGCATGTCGGTAATGTCATTAGTGGAGATTTGAGGAGCCAGCGTAAGCGGCTGTGAGGTGGGCATTGTGGTGGGTTGAGTGTGTTTGCTGCGGGTTATGGCTGCCACGTTAAGGGTGGTTGGGTGGGTTGGTGGAGACCATAACTCCCCATGTAGTGCACCTGCTTTGGCTAGGGCATCCGTTTGGTCGTTGAGGTCCTTGTCTGTTGTTTTCCTGATCATCTTTCATCGTGTGGTTCTGCATGACCTGCATTCACCTCTCTCGTACAATGTGGAAACAGTGAGAGGTTTTAGCCCACTATGATTTCATATAAAGTGTCACATTTTCCAGAGGCCTGTCGTTTGGTAGATTGGCTTCAGTTAAGCTGTGTCTTAGCTTACGGGAAAGAAAACGGCAAAAATACAGGATGTTTTTATAGTACAATGACTTTTTATATGTCAAAAGATCAAGGGAATTGTCCAATTTAAAAGCTGATGCTAGAGGCTGTGGTCTTTACTGTCCTCATTAACACACCCAATGCGTTCAAGTGGGCGGAGCAGAAGTAGTTAACATTTGCATTTGTTTCATGATATGCCTACATGTTTCTTGTATCTGCATTGAAAACACTACCTCTCATCAGCTGGATAGATCACCACACTACTGTTAGTGACCCGTATTCCATAATGACCCGCCCAGTACTGTGTATCGTTTCCACCATGAGTGAAACGGACAAAACGAACCCCAGGTCCATAATTCTTAAAGACGTGGCTCGTCTGAAATAAAGCAGAACACAGGGACAGTTAAGCTTTTACTATTATTTTGATTACAGGGGAATAATTGGATGGTCAGTATTATTCTACTTACTTCACACCACGGCTGACTGTTCCTAAATGAAAATATAACTTTCTCAGGCTGAAAGGTTTTGATGGGGGTTTTCTTCTGATCAAGCAACTCTACACAGATCTGATACTCACTTCCACAGTCAAAGCATGGGGCATACCTGCACCAGACAAACATCAATTAAAAGTGTTCCTATGAACAAACTGGGCTTTCATCTTATGATTTGTGTCGGATCTGTCAATACTACCAACCACAATTCCAGCATAAGGCACATGTGACCCAGATGGACAGGCCATTCACAAAAATGTATCACATAAAATATGAAATCCACCATCCAAGATACTGTAGCGTGAAATGAAAGTTTGAGTGAATGCTCACCAGTCTGATATTTTGATATGAGGTTGCACTTGATCCATGAAAGTATCACTGTAGCCTTCTTTGTTTAAATCAATCAGCTGTTGCTTCAAACATAGCCTGAGGACAACGTTTATGGGTGATTCACGTGTGGATTTGGCTTGGCAGTTGACTTATTTTCATATTTTAACTGAATGAAATGAAATGGGCTCAAAACTTTCTTGAAGGATCTAAAATATCAAACATACCCATAAGATGTTGCAAAAGATCTGGTGACCGAGTCTGGAATTGGTTTCCTATTTTCTCCTATCACCCAGCAGTCACCTCCACTANGCCTTTAAAAGATGATATGAGGAGCATCGCTCAAATCTATCTTTATCACAGTGCAGGAAGATTTCTTCGTTCCAACAGGCAATTTTGATATTAAAATGTACTGTAAAGAGATTTCTTCGTCTTTAGAGAAAAATTTTAATATTATGACTGCAGTTTACTTTAATATTTCACAGTGATTAAATGTTAGACAGATAGAGGCTGTTAAAATGCAGTACTGGAGTTGGCTTTTAACCATCCAATCCAAAAGAGTGAGTTCGCGCTGCGTCTCACTCTGCGCGCATAATATACAAACACAAATAAATTGATACTGTTTTGCTCACAAACCAAGTTTGAATATCCCCGCGTATCTCCACCAAAACATGTAACGTTTATTATATTTATTAGCTCTAAAAAGGGGAATATTTATGACGAATCATAAATGGTTATGATTCATAATAAACATTTAGATTATATCTTCGAATTAACTGTAGCAGAATCAATATTAAATTATTTGATCTGTCCGTCCACCGAGCAGACAATTTAATCATTTATCAAGTCAAGGAATATTTATTTTCTGGCCACGGAACAATAAACTGTCCTTCTTTGTACAGTGCTAGCAGTAATTCTTAGCCAAATGTAGCAAAGGTTCAAACATTCATTGACTTCGAACTGTGAACAGTAAACAGAGACAATTCGTTGTGAATATAAGGGATTTAATAAAATGAAACTATAACTAACATATAACTAACTAAAACATATAAACACAGAATGAAACAAAGTAAGGAAAAAAAGGGAGAGAAAAGAAAAGAAAATCGAGAATTAGAAAACGAAAAGAGAATAAGAAAAGAATGGGCCAAGTATTACATGTACTTAACCACAACCTGGAAAAATCATCAAAGAATCAAATTAATCCGCCGTAACAAGGGGAACGAGATTTCAACCACGCATCTGAATAATTTCAACGGTTACTTGCATGCGTTTCGAGTGCTGAAGCGCTGAAGAGGCGAAGTACTTGATGCGGAGAGGAACGAAGATAGGTCTTTTGATGAGTTCGTGAGGAGACAGCTGGAAGTTTTTACTTCTGGTTCCTAAGAAGAAGGAAAAGTCCACAGCGACTAAAATTACTTGAAGATAAAAACTGCCGGAAAATAAAACTCAAGAGGAAGGTCTTGAGAGTCCTGAAAGGTGTTGTCTCAAACGAAGAAGAAGTTTTCTGAGCCCAGTTTATTTTGGGCTAATCGTTTTTGAGAGTTCCTATTCTGTGTGTACTGGCCAATGAGAGACCTGGATTTTGAGCGGGAGAATCTTTCTTTGTCTCTCGTTTTATGGCTCATTTGCATGCTTTATTGCCGGTCTGGAACATCCGTAGTTTTAAACCAAAATATCGTACCAGTCATATGATGCATTTCACAATCACATACTGTACGTCATTGTACGAGAAATGAAGAAGAACGGGAGACATTGATACCAAGAAACAATAATCTGGAATAGATTAAACCAAAGATACACACATACACCTGAATATAAGTGTTTTATGGCTTTAACTAATACAAATAACGAGTGGTAACTCATCTAGTCTAACAAGGGAATGTACACACCACATGCATATACCAGATACAATTATAAATGATTAATTATAGTCTAAAATAAAGAAATGTCTGTATGTGTGTGTGTGTGTTAGGTTTGGGTGGTGTGTGTTGAGTTTTGGGCCATTAACAGCTCAAGTGGAATTTTTGAACTCAGAGATTCCAGGATGGCTGTGGGGGCTGGTGCTACTCTTCTTGTTGTTTTTTTCTTGATAATGGGGAGGAAACCATTGGCAATTTAGCACCCATATAACGGTAGAATCTGGGGCCAGGACTGTATATGTGCAAATGTCAAAAGGCTAAAAGGGGTCTTTTAAGCCATAAACAGTCCAACTATCATGCATGATCCTACGCAGACGCTACATTCATATGTTTTATTATGTGCGTGAATGGATCAAGGGGAAGATATTTAGACAGGTTCTGAACCCTGTTTTGTTTTCAGACAGTTTAATATCATTTAAAAAATAATCCAGTACAAACATTTCTGCCAAAATTATGACCAAAATCTTATATCACGATATGAGTAATTTCATTTCATCATAACGATATATATCACAATATAGTTATTTTTTGCTTTTAATAAGGTCTTTATGATATCAAAATATTTAATACCATATACATGTCATAATTAGTGTCAATATCACTAAAAAAATAAAAAAAATAACTCAAGATCACTGAAGACAAGTAAACAGCGATTAAAAAGAATATATAGTAGAACATTTGTTATGCTTACCTCTATTAAATGAAGTGTCTTATTGAGTCCTGTATGTCCTATTCTGAGATGAGTGATGACCACTTCTTGCCTTAGATTTTTACCCATCTATCATTCCAACGCCAACTGTGCTTTGAATAAAGATGCCTTCCTGTGTCATTAATATCCCAATACTCCTGCCATATATTTTTATTATGGTTTTAGCTCCATCTTTACTTAATGCAATCTGCAAATCTACTATTTGACATTTAAGAGACTTTTTGTCAAATAAATCCACTTCTTCATTTCCTTTCTCACCTACATGTGCAGGAACCCAAATAAATGATACATTACGCCATATTTATTATGTAATCTATTTATTGTTTGATATATTTCATTTAGAATATCAATCTGCCATGATTTCCCAGATCTAATACTTGTGGGAGCAGACAAACTATCAGATGCAACTACGGCTGCACGATAAATCGAAATGGAATACAGATCGCGATTCGACAGAAGCTGGGATTGTCATGCGTAACTTTCAGTGAAGCACGGTTCTGTGATCAGCAGGTAATTATCCAAGCGAGGGCGCTCTCACGTGCTGAAACTCTGAAAATCCAATAACCTTAGAAGAAGCAAACCCGAAATACTGACAACTGCCACATAAACAGAAGATTCACAACTCCTCTCCATGGTTTAACCCCCCCCTACGTGACTAAGAACCCACAAACTCGGCAATAGACAGTTTATCTGAGTTTTATATTAAATTTTCATTAACATACATATATTTATAATGACAATGACTTTATCACTGTTAAATACTATGAAATCTTTGCGTCCTTTATTCTGTGTAAGAGCCAACATCATCTCACAGAAGGATGTATTCAAAACATTACGACTGAGTTATGAAGTGAGTTTGGAGGTAAAAACATGTAGTAAATGTGGTATTTTCGTGCTTTAAGATGGAGCAGCCACTTTACTCACAGAGCCGTAGTTCACTGAGAAGCTATGCAAACAGCTGTCATTATCTCGAACAATTTCTTCGATTTCATAATCGCGCAATAAAATCGTCTGCGATTTTTTTTGCGTAACTTGTCAGTGAACTACGGCTGTGTGTAGTAAATGCTGCTCCATCTGAAAGCACGCGATGATGATTTCCTGCTGATTACAGAACCGGCTTTACTAACAAAATGCGCATGACAATCGCATTCGATTCCAATTCGATTAAATCGGGCAGCCCTAGATGCACTATACTTATTGTTTTTAATCCTTCGTTCTATCCACTGCAGACCTAGTATTATGGCTACCAGTTCTGCTGTATAAACTTAGAGATGATCTCTTGTTCTCATTTTGACCGTTTCCTCACATTGTGGGATGTACACTACAGCTACTGTGCTACCACACTTTTGCTGGATCTTCTTTATCCTAGTGGTCTTAGTGTTTATACTGCCACCTGTAGGTGTGGAGGAATGAAACTTGATTATTAAATTCTGCTGGTTTACAGTAAAGCTGCTTATCTTTATCTTTGTACTGTATCTCGTTTTTTCTTCATATTCTGCAGAAAATAAACCTTCTTGACTCCATAAATTTTCACAAATTTAGTGTTTTATGCTGGTGATGTTTCTGTTTCTGTCACAGCTCAACATGTTGGGTCTGTACAAACTAATCATGGATCACATGATTTAAGTTGTGTTTGAAAACTTGGTCCCAGTTTGCTCACATTTTCTCCCAGTGTAGACATCTAATAAGTTTTATATCATAAATGTTCATAAAAAAGCATTAAAACTGGTTCTGCAGACGCCTACAATTTTGACAGGATTGGCAACCAATCAACCTTTTTCTGGGCAATTAGTCAACCATAACTTGTAAAAATGAGTAGTTGTGCAAGTCCTAGTTCTGCTTGTCATAGCATTTGTCCTTGCTCTGTGGGTCGTTGTAGGCAGTGTTGGGGAGTAACTAGTTACATGTAACGGAATTACGTAATTTAATTACAAAGTAAAAGTAATTGTAATCAGTTACAGTTACTGAGAAAAAATGTGTAATTAAATTACAGTTACTTATTAAAATTACAAAGGGGGTTAAATCTGCTTTTTTTACACACACTCCCACATACAGATTTAATTGATTTCTTTCATAAATTGCAGTGACTGCTCTAAAATATGAAACACCAATGTTTCATGAGTTTAGAACATGCTTATTCGATAACTTTTATTTCCTATATGGGTTTATGCATAGCTATGCTTCATTTTTTTTTAAAGATTAACTGTTTTTTTCCAAGGCATTGTTAGATTCCAGTGTTTACTGTCATAGCTATGTAAAGATTTGATTCCAAAAACAGTATCATAGCTAATAAAATATTTATTGTTATGATTTTAAAATGATTTAACCTCAGAATGATCTACAAAGTAAGTCTGATTGGGAGGTGGGCTGTGCTTCAAAGGGGACGGACATTGATCTTCCACATGTTGGTTTGATTCTTTAGGGTCTTCATGAAATGTTTGCAACATACTTTGGTTAAAATTCCTCAGTGGTCGTGTAAAACACGTTTTTACCTTGCTCTGTTCCCAGCCACTCATACTGGGGGCATGTCCCTTTAAATGCTAATGAGCTCTGCCCACAGCCCTTTCTTCCTTGGAAGAGCAAAGGTGATTTGCAAATAATCATAAAAAATATAAAGTGCAGACTTACTTTCGGCAAGGTGGCAGCTGGATCCCCGAACATGGGGTACTGATCTTACCTTGAATTTTTAAATTTTAACAAAACCTGCCTTTGAATTGCCTCGTTCAGGAAGCAGTATGGAGGGGGTAAAGTATTTGCCAGCCGACATAACCGAATTTAGGTATATTCAGTGGCGCCATACCATAAAACACAAAATAATGCACTGCGTCCTAAGTGGCGGGTTTGTGGGCGGGGCCTGAACAATGGACATCATAATGCACTCAGAAATCAAAACGGCTTGATAATTGAGATTGTTTGGGATTTTGGGGGATTAAAAAAAAAGGAGTGAATAGATTTTTTTCATTGTAGGGTGTTTGTGTCCACACACTGCTAAGATACATTTATATGCAAACACCATGTAAAAGTGAATTTTGCATCCAATGTCTACTTTAAAACAGTAATATAATCTTAATTCATGTGATGAAGGATTTTGAAAGTGTGACAGTAATCAGTGTTCAGTACTACTGTAATGTTAACCCTGCCTTGTTTACATGTTTGAAAATGACTTGAAAGTTGAAAACATTCGTTAGAAATTTAGAAAAGTAATCAAATGTAATCAGTTACATTACTTTAATAAAGTAATTGAAAAATTACACTACTTATTACATTTTAAGTAGGGTAACTTGTAATCTGTAACCTGTTACATTTCCAAAGTAACCTTCCCAACACTGGTTGTAGGTTTGTTTCATCGCTCCATCAGGGACTGCTTGTTTGGACATTTTATTTTTTCATGCTGTGACTCAGATCACAGCCTGAAGCATGCACAAACACGACCACACACAAAAATATTCACATGCATAAACATACACAACATCAAACACTGTTGGAAATGGCTTGCAAGAAGACAGAGCATGATGAAGACAGGCCAAGAAAATCACACGTTGCATGTTTTACATTTGTTCACACACAGACACGTAGCTCTCTGAACGTGTGTGCAATTGTGCTTATTTCTCAATGAAAACATTCCCAGTACAGAAAGTTCATTTAAAGAACATAGTTACATAAGTAACAATTTCTTCCACCCTCAAAAGCCCTTGGTACATTAGAGTGAAATCAGCCCAGAGGACCAGGGTATGGCGTGACTGTCAGCCATTTTAAACTGCAGCCACAGCACAGCCCTCTGTGAGTGTGTGTGATGTTTGTGTGTATGAGAGGGACAGAGAATGTGTCATTGTGGGTACTCACTGGTTGCAGGATTAATTAGAACAGTATCTTAATTTTTGTGCAAATCTCCCATCATGCCAACCACCACAACTGCACACTCACAACTAAAGCAAGAAGCATTTCAATCATACTTACTTACACATGCCAACTGAAGGTGATAAAGACACATTACAGACACAATCCTACATCTTAAATATAAAAGACACTGAACAGGCCCCCAAAATAAAATGATGTGTACTGAAAAAGCCTTCAGTTGAAATATTAATAATAAATATTATAATACAAATTATTATTAGGTATCATTATTTACCGTACCATTTATAATATACATATATTTATACTATAGTATACTTTGTATCATAGAAATGAAAGCAAAAGAGTGGAATACATGCCCGAATATATACATGTATTAAACTTATGATCAGCATCATAAAATATCTTATTAACCTTATCTGTGAAAAGTTATACTGAATTATATTTACTATCATGTAAAGATAATAAACCTGGCAAGTTTCCTGACATGCACAATGATACAAACAAACAAACAAACAAATAAATAAGCAACACAGTCTCTTTAAATTAATGGCCAAGTAATTTATGGGTGATAATAAAATTGTTATGAAGATTGTGACGAGCGTCCTGAAGCTGCATCAGCGTCGCCCTGGAAACATGCGAGGAGCACCTGGCCGTCCTCATCACAGGCTGATCGGTCACAGCTGCAGCTCATCAGGTGGCGGCCACATCTGGGAGACTTCTCCATGAGACTGAGCACTAACTCGCCCTCTCATTTCTCCCACAGACAGCAGTGTGTGAACAGAACCAGACCCACAAGGCGCACTGCACGGACCCTGCACTGCGGGAAGACACAGAGGCACTCACGGCACGGGAAGCACCGACCGGGACCTTTCGCCTAGCACCCACCTCACTATAAACCACACTCCGGGGTATTTATTTAAGATATCCTTGTCGTGTGATCTTCACACCCGTTTAAAATATTGTCAAAACTACTTTGTACATTTTGGTTTAAATCAATCGCGTGTGGTAGATTACATCTGTTACTGGTTCCAGGTTACATGACAAAAATTGTAGTTAGTAACGGATCCATTAATTGCACTTTAGGTTCACTAATCCGAATTATTTTTGATTACTTTTAGATTACTTTTGACCTTACTCATTTATCACATTGATTTAAATTACCAAGATAATCTTGTACCATACTGATATAAAAAATACAAAAAGAAAGAAAATATATTACATTTTGTTGTTATTAACAACATGAAATGCATTAAACATTACATTATGTAAAAGTCTCCCAAACTATGGGTTCATAAAGAAACTGCTTTGGGTTTCTGAGTTTAACAAAATGCTGTTATTTAATTACATCATTAAAATGTAAAATCAAAACAAATCACAGTAATACATGGTAAAATAGTCCTCTGAGTAATAATTCAAATAGAAATGAGTAATAATTCAAATGATACAATGTTGAAATATTGAGAAAACACTTATTAAAACTGAAATGATTTCTGTAAATCCAGTTGTCAAATTCTGTGTGGCCTCTCGATTTTCTGGGTAATCATAGCCAGCTGATTAGTGACTGGTCTTCGTGTGAATGTCCACATAACTGGAAGACCGGAAAACTGGTAGGCTATTTTAGAAAGGAACATTTAAATGATGAAAAAGAATTAGGAAGAATCAGAAAGTTATAAATTATTTATTGCTATTGGGTGAATACTATGTAATCATGGAATCAATAAAAAAGTAACTATAGTACATTTAAAGTGTAATATAATGTAACTACAAGTACTTATTTTTTGTAATCTGATTACATAATCCAGATGTCATTATGTTTATAATAAGCCTTTTTATTAATGAGAACAACAGGGCCCTTTGTTTCAGGTTTTGGACAGTAGATTAGTGTAGCTAGACTTTCAAATATCATCATAAAATCTAGTCCACATTGCAGCTTACTCCAGCCAAGAACATCTTAGACAGGAAGAGGCAGTTTGTTTCCTTTTTACATGCCATTTAGGGGTTTATCCAAAATAGTTTACAGTCAATAGTTGACTCATTTAAATAATTGCACAGCTAGTTCACTTGCTATTAAATGCCTCAAACAAACTCTGAACATTGTTAATGTCCCTTACCTGACAGATACAGTCATTAGTTCTCCCTCAAGCACATTGAATCAGCTTGGTAACTTGTAAGCACAATTTACTGACTTGTTTCCAGACTGACTTTTACACCTCAACTACTGGTACTTGCTACAGCTAGCCAAAAATAGTAACAGGAATTTGGACACTATGGAACTTTAAAAACTATGAAAACCTGTTTCCACGTCAGAGTTAAAAATGAAAAAGGATAAAAAGGGAAGACATTTTAAAGTAAGAAACTAAATTAATAAGAATAAGAATAATGTCACAATTGTTAGATACAGTCTTTGTCGAAATTTTCAGAGATATAGTTACATTATGGGATACAAAGTCTCAATTTAAGAAATAAAGCTGCAATTGTGACACAAAGTCGAAATTGCAATATACAGTCAGTTGTCTTAGGTGTAAGAAATAGTCGCAATTGCGAGATATAGTCACTTCGTTAAATATAGTCACATATTATGATAAACAAAGCTGCAATTTGGAGAATTAAAGGTGGGGTAAGCGATTTTTCAAAAACGCTTTAGAAAACTGATTCGGGCCGAGTAGCAAAACAAACTTGTAGCCAATCAGCAGTAAGGGGCATGTCTACTCATGATGTGGAGGAGAGAGGGTTCATGCACAGGACGGACATTAGTGAGCCGAGCGACAGAAAGATAGAGATGGCGGATAAAAATCAAAAGAGGAAAACGTCTGCGGAACAAAAGAAGGCTTAAAGCGATAGTTCACCCAAAAATGAAAATTCTGTCATCATTTACTCACCCTCAAGTAATTCCAAACCCCTATACATTTCTTTGTTCTGCCGAACAGAAAGGGAGATATTTTGAAGGTTTGTAACCGGACGGTTGTTGGTTGCCATTGACTTCCATAGTAGGGGGAAAAAAAAATATATACTATGGAAGTCAATGGTGCCCCAAAACAGTCTGGTTACAAACTTTCTTCAAAATATCTTCCTTTGTGTTCTGCAGAACAAAGACATTCATACAGGTTTGAAACTACTTGAGGGTGTGTAAATGATGACAGAATTTTCTTTTTTGGGTGAACTATACCTTTAAAGCAATAAGCGCAAGAAGTAGGCCTGTGTAAAATATAGGATCAGCTTTTCCAGCGCTGGAGAGAAATCAAGCAGCGGAAGGGCTGCCGATCGGAGCCGAGGTTGTTTGTTCTTCTAGATAGGGTGACAAAGTCACACAGAGTCTGCACCGCAACAGCTAAAAGTCTGTCTAGGACACTGGACGACGACCAAAAGCACTGTTGGAAAGAATCATTTGAAAAATTTGTTTGTCGAATACATCATGAATAGACGCAAGAAGACAGTTTTCATGTTGTGGGGTGTGTGTCGCGCCGCATCCAGTGTAGGTGGACAGATCACTGATTAAATGAGTTCTATAGTAATTGTGAGCCGCGCCACTCGCGTCGGTTGTAGACACGGTTTGTAACTTGGTTTTGCTTTGTTTCACAGAAATAATCGTTGCCTGGGTTGCGTATGTATGTGTGGGGCGGAGCTATCAAAATAGGGGTGAGTCCCTTTTGGGGTAGGGGTGTGTTTGTTTTGGTGATTTCAAATGTCAACATTGGCTACCAGAAATCGCTTACCCCACCTTTAAAGTTGCAATTGCGAGATATAGTCACTTTGAGAAATATGGTCACATATTTTGGGACATAAAGCTGCAATTTTGAGATATAATCACTTTGTGAGACCAAACACCTCAATTCTTAGAGATGAAAAAATCAAAATTTTGAGTGATAAAGACACTATTCCAAGATAAAGTCATACTGTGAGACCACATTTAAAGTAACAAATTTTGAGAAATAAAGCTGCAGTTGTGAGATATAAAGTTGCAATTCCAATATACAGTCACATTGTGAGATACAAAAGTCTAAATTCCAAGAAATAAAGTAATCAGCTTCAGTAAAAATCTCTGCAACTACAATCATCATATCAGTCCAGCTAAACAGTGTGTAAAGAATAACTTAATAACTGAATATATTAAACCTCTAGCTGTCAATGTCTACTACAGGAGTGTTTTGAAATAACAGAATACTTACCAAATGATGTCATTCTGTGTTTGCTCTGATGTATTATAGATTTGAGTAGCAACCGTTACTAGGACATGACTGTGGGCACTGGTGCAGAGAACAACCATGCATGCGATTCTCAATGAACCAGAACTGACATGGCAGCTTCTCTCTCTCCAACTCTCTCCCTCCCTTCCTTCATCTCTTTCTCTGCCACATTCTCCCAAATTCCTGCTGAACTTTGCCCTTTGCAGACTCTTGCCAAGCCACAACGAACCTATGGAGGCCATGACGTCATTCTGAAGTGAGAACATGCAGAAAAAAAATTTAAAAGAAAGCAAGACATTGGAATAATTATATAAAAGAGGGAGTGAATCAGGAAATAGCTCTCGGTTTGGGAAACACAGAGCGAGAGGGAGCTTTGCCACAATTTAAATCAAAACAGGGTTTGAGAAAGAGCAGGGAGGAATAGAAAGGCGAATGAACAGCGGCAGGGTAAGCAGTCGACTTCGATTGGAATCGGTTTTGTTTTTTGGTTTCTCCTCATTACGCCCCCCGTCCCATGCCTCCTCTCGCTCGCACGCTGCCGTGCCTGGCACTCTCGTTTTACACGTTTTTAATGGGTGTCTTCCCAATCAGGCTTTTACTGCAGGAAATTTCAGTGCACCACATTGCGTGAGGCGACGAGGAGCTCCATTCTTGGCTGGGCTCAGCACCGTGCCAGGCTGCCTCGCGCTCGGTGAGGGGGATGGGGTTGTGGTGTGGGTCCCGTGCCAACATCACAGCTCTGCAGTTTTTTTTCCTTCTCTGACAATAGCGAGTTCGACCAAGCCACTGAGAAAACCAAAACGACAGGGGTGAGCAGACACTTTTCTGGGCTCTCCAGTGTAAAGTCGCTTTTATTTGCGCCGTTGCTCTCCAGGTTTTTGAGGTTTTACAGCGTCTTCAGCTGTGTCAGTGTGAGCGAGGCAGCTTTTCTCTTCCTTTCGCTCGTTTCCGCCCTCTTCCTTTCACTCCCCCTTCTTATTTCTCATAGTTTGTTTTGTCAGATTTCCAGCACTCTATGTGAGGCCTTTCTTTTCACCCTTCTCTATCCCATCAGCCCCCTCGCTTTTCTTTTTTTTTGCTGCTTTTTCCCCCTCCATTCCACTCCCAAAACAGTGCTATGGTCGAGCAGCGGTTGAATAGGAATAATATTTGCTGTACTTTGCCGCCTTCCTGGTCCTATTCTCCTCTAAGAACGAGCCTTATTTTTAGCTGCATGCAGGGTTTGGTCATTTCCTGCGGCTGGTGTCGTGTGACGTTTGCAGTTTGGGACGTTTAAAGGAGGTGTTTACAGTTATGGTGCCTGTCCAAATGATGTGAGCTGTGACCAGCAGTTCATTTAGGCTTAGAACAGTAGTTGATGGGTAAGGCAAAGCTAGATCTGTGTTTAAAACTATTGTTCGTGTCTGGAGTTCGTGTTTGCAGGCAGATCTGGATGTAATACGGAGTGAAAAGTATTAATCGCCATTAGCAGGAAAATATCCACCCATAACTCCAGAGAAGAACATAGAGGAAGAGAGGAACAACACTTTTCCACAGATCTGTGGAAAGTAGACAAGACAGTACATCACATTAAATCTTTATTGAATTATTTAATTCAGAGTTACGACAGATAACGATGAAGATTTCTTACTGTGGCCCTCCAGAATAGTGCCCAAGTCTGGACTATTTTTTTTGTCTTCTATCGACTCTTTCGCATTAAAAAAGTTGTGTGAAATTTCTTTATGCCGCATGAAAAAAGAAAGTCACAAGTCACAAAAAAATATGTTGGAGAAGCCGCAAGACCACAGCTCCAAAACTAATGAATGCAAATTCCAATTTTTAAAACAGACATGAAGAAGAAAACAAAACATTTCAATAAGCTCATGAATGCATTTGCTGGTATGATCACAGCGCAGAGTCTAATTTAACCTGTAGTGTTTAAATCCAGGACCAGGACTCTCTAAACAGCTTTATCCCCTCTGGGGGCGCTGAGATGGTGCAGTCCTGGACCCCCTTCAGCGCACAGAGAGATTTAAGAGCAGGATGAAAGGAACCTGGGCCACTCAGCGGTCACCACTCTCTGATTCATCTTTCTGGGAAAGAGCAGAGGGAGAGAAAACCACAGAAGGCTCCCTCCTTCTTTAGAGCTACAATCTCACTGACAGGCCAATCAAGACAGCATAGAGAGATAGACTGAGGTCGAAACATACCCAACGCGAGTTTGTGAGCAAAAACACTTCTGACTAATTTTGATTTTGTGCGTAGTTGTGTTTAGAAATGTGTCAGACCACAATTCATAATGCAGCACACGTGAACCTTGCATTCTCAGTGTTGCCACAAGGGGTGCTATAACGGGCATTATTGTAGACAGATTTCTCTTTTAGGTCAACAACTATCATGGCAACAGTTTGCAGAGGATGCGATGAATGTGCACATTCGAGTCCTCCTATGAAGTTGAAATTTATGAGTTGGAAGTCGTAATTAACACATCAGGGGCCTATTTCACATACGATTGGATTTCCTTGCCTACTGAGGATGAGTGCCGTACTTTTTCTGAACCATATAGAGATATTTGTGGGTGTTCTGGAGTTGATGTGCTTGAATTTAAGATGAACTACGATTTATAAAGAGGAATGTATTCAGGTATTCAGATATTTTATAAATCATTAATTGGAACATTTCAGAAACTGTTTTACATTCACATTTCATTACATGCACTTTTTTAAAATTAAGGT
The DNA here is from genome assembly GCA_018155175.1 of Sinocyclocheilus anophthalmus. Taxonomy (NCBI): domain Eukaryota; kingdom Metazoa; phylum Chordata; class Actinopteri; order Cypriniformes; family Cyprinidae; genus Sinocyclocheilus; species Sinocyclocheilus anophthalmus. Next base: position 644,357 of record JADLZN010003555.1, read on the forward strand.
CCAAAGTGTGTTTAAATTACATTAGTCAGAGAAACTGTTCAATGTACATTATTTGCCAAAAATTTGGAAACATTACGATTTTTTTTTTTGTAAAGTAGCAAATCAGCATATTAGAATAATTTCATATGACACTCAAGACTGGAGTAATGGGTAACACTTTATAATAACTGCACTCTATGAATCATTAGGTAAGCATTAGTAAATAGTCAGTTCATCCTTTATAAAGCCTTGTCCCAACATTAATAGTCATTAGTAAGCAGTTTATAAATACAGCTATAAATGCCTTGCTCTTGATTTACAAGTACGTCTATTACAAAGGAGATTAAAGACTCAGTTATCTTCCTAACAAAAATAAAAAAATAAAAATAAAAAATAAACAAACACAGAGGGATACAGAACTCAGAAATATTTATTTCAAGATGCAATAAAATGAAACTGTACAACTGTGTTCTTTATCCCTCTGTGTTGTGTTTAACTTTTCTGTTTGGAAGATAAATTATCCTTTAAATCTCCTTTGTAAATGGTATAAATAGTCCTCACTGTCACAATCCATTCCCTGCTCTCCACCAGAGGTTGCCACACACGCCACTCAGACTTTCACCCTGGGACTCCATTTCCCAAGATCCCCTCTGATTACACCCTCACCTGTTTTCAATAGCACTATAAAGGTTGCACTCACTCACTTCCAGGTGCTCAGTATTGATTAGCCTAGCTGCCATACCAAGTGCTTCCTAGTATCCTGTTTCCTAGTCTTGTTGTTCTGATCCTAGCCTGTTTATCTCGCCTCTGATCATTTGCTGCTTGCCTTTGTTGCCTGTGTTGGATTAATCTCTTGCCTTGCTCTCTGGACACTGTTTGCTGGTGTATGACCTTTGCCTGTCTGACTACGCTCTTTGTTTGAATAAAAGTCTGCAATTGGATCCGACCTTGCCTAACCTCATTGTTACAGAATACTGAGCCCACAAGGATCCGGTTGACCAGCTTCTACGTATCCTGCAAGGAGACTCATGGACGAGGAATATGTTCACCAGTTCTGTGAGTTATCCTATCTAGCACCATTTGATGAAGTCGCTTTAAAAGACATTTTTCGTTTTGGACTGAATGAGCCTGTGAAATCATGGTTTCCTGGAGGGGACTTTAAATGCAGTTTAAGAGATTTTATGGACTATGCTTTGATTTTGTGTTGTTCACTGTGGGAGAGGCAGAGGACTTTGAAGCCCCAGAGACTTTCCACAAAATGGCTGCCAACCCGGAGAATGTTCACAAGATGGCCGCCATTCCTGAGTCTTGTCCTGTCAAGCCTGCCAAGCCAGCCAAGCCAGAGCCTGCTCACGTCAAGCCTACCAAGACAGAGCCTGAGCCACATCATATCACAGCTGATTTTCCTGAGTCAAGTCAAGTCACAGCTAATCTTCATGAGTCAAGTCAAGTCTCAGCTGATCTTCATGAGTCAAGTCAAGTCACAGCTGATCTTCCTGAGGCAAGTCAAGTCACAGCTGATCTTCCTGAGGCAAGTCAAGTCACAGCTGCTCTTCATGAGTTAAGTCACGTCTCAACTGATCTCCCAAAGTCTCATCTCATCACAGCTGATCGTCCAGAGTCACGTCACGTCCTGTCTGTTGCAACCAGATCTTTGAGGTCAGTCCTTCGGTATCCCAGTCTGGTATCCAGTGTGAGGGACACACCATTGGTGTCTGCATGCGCAGCTGGTATCCCCAAACCCACTCAATTTAGCCCTCCTGTTCCTGAACTGATTCCCCCGTCTGCAGCGCTTCCCATAATGGGAATCACTTTATGGTGTGTCTGGGTCGCGAACACCACCGTCAAGGCTCCAGAGGTTGTGGTTTATGCTGCATAACCTCACGAAACGGGGATGTCTGCTTCAGCTATGGATGCCGTATGTGAACTCTCTGCCTGTCCTGTCACGGCTATGGATGCCGTATGTGAACTCTCTGCCTGTCCTGTCACGGCTATGGATGCCGTATGTGAACTATATGCCTGTCCTGTCACGGCTATAGAGGCTGTTTGCGAACTCCCTGCTTGTCCTGTCCCGGCTATGGAGGCCGTTTGTGAACTCTCTGCTTGTCCTGTCATGGCTATGGAGGCCGTATGTGAACTCTCTGCCTGTCCTGTCACGGCTATGGAGGCTGTTAATGAACATTCAGTCCTGTCTATCACAGCCGAGGAGATTATCAATGAACTCACGGTGCCTTCTGCCTCGGTCTTTGGGGCCATAAGTAAACTGTTTGTTTCCTATGTTTCAGTTCCTCAGAGTTCTCAGTCTCAACCCTGGTTTTCTCATCCGACGAAATGGTGGTCTCTCTGACTCTGGTGGTCTTCTGCTCCGCTGTGGAGATCTTCGGACCCATCTGCTCTGCTGTTTTGGCCGTCTGCTCCACACGGGTGATCCTCAGTTCTGCCTGCTCTGCCGGCTCCACCCTGGTGCTCTTCTGCTCTGCTCTGGTGGTCTTCAGTTCCACCTGCTCTGCCCTGGTGGATTTCAGCTCTGCTCTGGTGTTCTTCAGCTCTGCCCTGGCTCCCTGATCGGCCGGCTCTGCCTCAGGAACCAGGTTCTCTTCCTGCACATGGACCTGGCCCTCCATCCCGCTCCCCTTTCTTCCTGGATTATACTGTTTGGAGCGTCTGGAAGCCGCTCCTTGGGGGAGGGCTCTGTCATGATCCGTTCCCTGCTCTCCACCAGAGGTTGCCACACACGCCACTCAGACTTTCACCCTGGACTCCATTTCCCAAGATCCCGTCTGATTACACCCTCACCTGTTTCCAATAACCCGGACACTATAAAGGTTGCACTCGCACACATCCAGGTGCTCAGTATTGGTTAGCCTAGCTGCTATACCAAGTGCTTCCTAGTATCCTGTTTCCTAGTGTTGTTCTGACCCTAGCCTGTTTATCTCGCCTCTGATCATTTCCTGCTTGGCTTTATCTATTTTCTGTGGGGGATTATTCTCTTGCCTTGCCCTCTGGACACTGTTTGCTGGTGTATGACCTTTGCCTGTCTGACTACGCTCTTTGTTTGAATAAAAGTCTGCAATTGGATCCGACCTTGCCTACACGACCCTCATTGATACACTCACTTTAGATGAGCTCACAAAAATAGATGGCTGGCAACTACTAAATGTTTTATAACAACCTGACTTAATCATGAATTACAGCAGGAATATGTGTCAATAAACCAGTTACTAACACACTGAGCAACCATTATCATGTGTCTAAATAATATGATTTTTATATGCACATTTAAATAGATTATTAAAGGGGTCATTTTTCCTTTCTCTTTGAAGTGTTACAAGCTCTTGGTGCATTAAGGAGGTCTGTAAAGTTGCAAAGACTAAAGTCTCAAATCCAAAGAGATATTGTTTATAAAAGTTAAGACTTGTCCACGCCCTCCTAAAATACCTAGTTTAAACTCGCCCATGTCTACGTCACTGTGTGGGAAGATTTGCATAACGCCACCCAAATGTTCACGCAAAGAAAGAAGGCGTAACTTTTATTCGCGCTGTAGTATTGTTGTTGCCGACGCCATGTCGTGAAGATGCTGTGTGTTTCGTTGTGAAAGCGAAACTACTTTGTTTGGCCTTACAAAAGAGGACGATATCCGCTTCGTCATGCCAAGAGCTGATCCATGCTGGTCACTGCGGAAATACATCAACTTTGCGCTGTGGATCGCTGGATTGGCTTTCACCATGGACAAAGCGGAGTCCAGCCAGGGGTCGTCACATGTGGTTGCCGTTCCTCACTCAAGCCCGCCCACCGCCACTCACTTAGGCCTGCCCCCCCCTCCGTGTGTGACGCTGTGTGTTTCATTGTGAAAGCGAACTACTTTGTTTGGCCATCCAAAAGAGGACACAACTAGAAATCAGTGGTTAAGTTAAATTTACAACACTGTTCCAGAACAGTTTCAACCCAAATATTCAGATGTGTGCAGCGTATTTTATGGAGGATTGTTTCCTGAACCTGTAGCCTACAATGGGTCTGTGCACAAAGGTTGTTTCTATAAAGTGGGGCAATTCCAATTTTGCAAGGACAGTCTGGCGCTTATGACTCACAGCCTGTAAGTATGTTTTTTATATTTAAAGAATTTGCCACTGATGATTCAAACGCGAGGTTTAAGCAGTGTAGAGTAGCGCTTGTTGTTTGTCGTTTCTCAGATCACAAATGCAGACTTGGTTTTATGTTTACGCAGAATGTTGTGTGGGTACCGATATGCAAGCGTGCCTTAGTGATGCTGGTCGTAAAACACAGTAACCTGTAGATCATTCATACCTACACAGTATTCAGCTTACCTTTGACAACTCGCGTTAACCTACACTCGGATCGTACAATCCTATCCCCCCTATGTCTACACCCCCTGTAACTGGGTTTTTATTGAGCTTTGTCTTCCCCCCGGCCCGCTGAAGGGCAGTTCTGTCCGTCACAACGCTGAGGCAAATGCGGCCAATCACAACGCACTGGATAGCTGACCAATCAGCGTACATCTCACTTTTCAGAACGATGAGCTTTGTAAAAATCGACGCGTTTCAGAAAGGCGGGGCATAGAGGAGAAACAGTAATGTACATTATGTGGAAAATAATGTGTTTTTTGAACCTTAAACCCCATAAACACATTGCATTACACCAAATACACAACATAATGTTCTTTTTAGCAACATCATATGACCCCTTTAATCATTTACTTACACTTTCTTAATGATCTTATGAACCACTGACAACTCCTAAATAACTGGTTTGTAAATAACGTAATCATTTAGAAATTATAAATTGATCGTTAATAAAGTATGAAAATACAATTATTAAACATTATAGATATGCTCAAGAACAAAACATTTAGAGCTGTATTTATAAATTGCTAACTAATGCCTATTAATGTTGGGAAAATGCTTTATAGAGAATGAATTGACTATTTACTAATGCTTAACTAATGATTCATAGTGTGCAGTTATTATAAAGTGTTACCGAGTAATAATGCTGAAAATTCAGCTTTACATCACAGGAATAAATTACATTTGAAAATATATTACAATAGAAAGCAGTTTTTTTTAAATTGTAATATTATTTCACATTATTACTGTTTTACTGTAGTGTTGAGCACATAAATACAGCCTTGGTGAGCATAAGAGACTTCTTTTAAAAAATGTAAAAAATCATAATGTTTCCAAACTTTTGAGAAGTATTGCACCTTTCTTACCAAAACATTTTTTTTAAACTCTGGTTCTACAAAATGATCAATAAACAATGCACATCAGGTGATATTACAGAGTTATATTCTATTGTAATTGTACAATACTTTTGTACATGCAAAAGCTTGTTTTATTGTAAAGCAAAAAAGAAAATCCAGAGTTTACCATTAGTTTCCCACTTGTTTCCCACTTTGTGGTGATGGCATTCGTGTTCAGTTCATAAATTCTATCCGACATAACTCGAATGCACCAAAGATCAAGTACCACTTAACCTTTTTATGGCAAGGAAATTAGTTTGTTACCTGGTTTAAGTAATAAAATATCATGTGGATTAATTCCCGAAAAAAAAAAAATATATATATTTTTTTTAATTTATAGGGGGTTCAGTTTAGGACAATTGCTTTCATACTTGCAATTCAGAATTTGCATGAACCAAACCCTATTCTATCTTTTCAAGGAGACTCTGTCTAGTTTCACTGGTGTATATCAGAGTTTGGAAAAATGCTTTGACACCAACCAAACAAACCAATCTTTGGCATCAAACATACTTGTTTACAAAAAGCTCCAGTGTGAAAGTGTTCTTACCCTCATTGCTTAAGTGTGCCTTTTAAAAAATTAGACAGTCCAGAAGTCCTTGAGGTTTAATCTTGCATCCAATCCATTGCGGCTCGTGGAGCTGTTCCACATGATTTCAGAGATATTATGACATGCAGCCAATGGGGAATGAAATGCTAAACAAACATCAATTTTCATAAAGCCTTGTGAATTACAGTGTGATTTCACATGTTAATGAAAGCAGTAAAATGACCTACCAAGGGGGTTATGAATCACATCATTTAAGCTGTGGCCAGAGCTGTAACATTTGATCAAAATTCACCTTCTAAACACTATTATTTTGGCACAGTGGATTCTCAGTATCTGGATCTAAAATCTAATGAGGGTGAAAACATCTCCTGCCAAGTCAAGGCCAAGTCATCTCCAAATCTAGTTAACAGTGGTCTAAACTGTGGCCATGAGAGCTTCATCTCAGAAACCACAAGTTTCCATTTTAAGGTTTACAATAATACATCTCCATACATATTTTTGCCACAAGGGCAGCTAAACTGTATTGCATGAACATGTTCAGCAGAGAGCCTACTAATCTTCTCAAACCTTTCCTCAAACTATATTTCACAGCTCTATCACACACCACAGCTTCTCACGAAGTCAATTGATCAAAAACCAAAAAATTGTAGGCTACATGCATCTTGAGCTTAATTATGACTCATTTATGTAAAAATGCATGAACAGTAATGCAATTACATATCAGCTGCTCTCAAATGGTTTTGCTTCAGGATCCATTGGACATCAAGTGGTGACATATCTCTAAGTCATTTGTGATGTAGTCTTGATCGTATTTTCTTTTGGGGGGGGGGGGGGGGGGGGGATTCAAATGTAGTAACTGCCTAATGAGCTAGATTCCAGTTCGCCAAATGAATTGGCACCAACAGCGTTTGATTCAACACAATTTTCTGCACTGTATTTCATATTGAAACAGAAACAATTGTGTGAAACAAATGTGAATTACATAACTGTAATTAACAAGGATTTGCTATTGTTAGTCAAAGGCAAGTGGTATTAGTGGGAGGGACATTCCCATTCTAGAGATCTGATTGGTAAATAGTCTGGACACGCCCACAAGTGCAAGATTCATAATTTAGTCCACTTTCCCAGAAGAGAAAGGCTGGAGATTTGAGAAAATACAGTGTGTACGGAAAGTTTTCAGACCCCCTTAAAATTTTCACTCTTGGTTATATTGCAGCCATTTGCTAAAATCATAAGTTAATTTTTTTTCCTCATTAATGTACACACAGCACCCCATATTGACAGAAAAACACAGAATTGTTGACATTTTTGCAGATTTATTAAAAAAGAAAAACTGAAATATCACATGGTCCTAAGTATTCAGACCCTTTGCTGTGACACTCATATATTTAACTCAGGTGCTGTCCATTTCTTCCGATCATCCTTGAGATGGTTCTACACCTTCATTTAAGTCCAACTGTGTTTGATTATACTGATTGGACTAGAATAGGAAAGCCACACACCTGTCTATATAGACCTTACAGCTCACACAGTGCATGTCAGAGCAAATGAGAATCATGAGGTCAAAGGAACTGCCTGAAGAGGCCAGAGACAGAATTGTGGCAAGGCACGGATCTGGCCAAGGTTACAAAAAAATTTCTGCGGCACTTAAGGTTTCTAAGAGCACAGTGGCCTCCATAATCCTTAAATGGAAGACGTTTGGGACGACCAGAACCCTTCCTAGAGCTGGCCGTCCGGCCAAACTGAGCTATCGGGGGAGAAGAGCCGTGGTGAGAGAGGTAAAGAAGAACCCAAAGATCAATGTGGCTGAGCTCCAGAGATGCAGTAAGGAGATGGGAGAAAGTTGTAGAAAGACAACCATCACTGCAGCCCTCAACCAGTCAGGGCTTTATGGCAGAGTGGCCCGACGGAAGACTCTCCTCAGTGCAAGACACATGAAAGTTTGCTAAAACACACCTGAAGGACTCAAAGATGGTGAGAAATAAGATTATCTGATCTGATGAGAATTTTTGGCCTATTCTAAGCGGTATTGTGGAGGGAAAACAGGCACTGCTAAATCACCTGTCCAATACAGTCCCAACAGTGAATCATGGTGGTGGCAGCATCATGCTGTGTTGGTGTTTTTCAGCTGCAGGGACAGGAGGATTGGTTGCAATCGAGGGAAAGATGAATTAGTACAGGGATATCCTGGACGAAAACTTTTCCAGAGTGCTCAGGACCTCAGACTGGGCGAAGGTTTACCTTCCAACAAGACAAAGACACTAAGCACACAGCTAAAATAACGAAGGAGTGGCTTCACAACAACTGTGACTGTTCTTGAATGGCCCAACAGAGCACTGACTTAAACCCAATTGAGCATCTCTGGAGGGACCTAAAAATGGCTGTCCACCAACGATAACCATCCAACCTGACAGAACTGGAGAAAATCTGCAAGGAGGAATGGCAGAGGATCCAAATCCAGGCAGGTGAAAACTTGTTGCATCTTTCCCAAAAAGACTATTGGCTGTATTAGATCAAAAGGGTGCTTTTACTAAATACTGAGCAAAGGGTCTGAATACTTAGGACCATGTGATATTTCAGTTTTTCTTTTTTAATAAATCTGCAAAAATGTCAACAATTCTGTGTTTTTCTGTCAATATGGGGTGCTGTGTGTACATTAACGAGGAAAAAAAAATACTAATTAAATGATTTTAGCAAATGGCTGCATTATAACAAAGAGTGAAAAAATTAAGGGGGTCTGAATACTTTCCGTACCCACTGTATATGCTAACAGAGAATTTTGTCAACTTTCAGGATGACAATAGTGTATCGATGCCCACATGGCTATTACGTATTGAAACAAAACAAAACAAAAATATTTTTATTGTGGATGTGATAATGCATGGGGTCTAACTTATATTTAACCCACAATAGTTCTTTAAACTTCAAAACATACAGTCTGCAAAAACAATAGTTTCAAAACAGTCCAGTTTCTGTCCCTACAAAGTACTAGAATCTTTCTCATTCAACAGGAGAGTTGAAATTAAATCTCTGCAAGTTGGAGCCCCAGAGGGAGAAAGAGGGGAAGTGAAGGAGAGAGGGAGAGGCTGAAGAGGAAGGATTTTGTCAGGACTTCATAAACACGTACACAGAGTGGAATAACTATGCCAGGATTAAGACTGAGGAAAACTTTCCAGAACTGGTTTGAGCCTTGCAGGCAAGCAAGACAACGAGAGAGAGAGACCAGAGCCCCCCAATCCTTGGGTTGACAGTAAGGCCAGCCAAACAACAATGATGCACTACAGTGAGAAGGTGGACACAACTGTAGTGGTGAAAAGAGGATAGAGAGAGAAAAATATTTTTAAAAAATGCTTAGAGAAGGACATTTTGATGATCCAAAGCATATTGATCTTGATGATAAGATCTGGGGTTATTTTATACATTACATTCAGCTTGAGGAAACTTTCGCATGATTCAGCTTGAGGTAAATTAAACACAGACCCTTGGTAGGACATATCCAGTTTGAGTTATGGCAGAATGAGATAATGGAACAAACGATGGCAGATCATATCATTCACTTGCCAGGTAAGAGTGCAAAATGACAAAAGGTTGAAAAATTGGAAAAAGATGAAATACTGAATTGGAAAAGAAGCAGGTATTGAATATTACTGAAAAGCAACAGATGCGGAAGGGTCTGCCAAAGGCAATAAAGTCAACTAAACGTTAAAGACAACGTGAAATGCTGCTCACAAGCCATTTTACAGTAACACTTTAGTTTAGGGACCCTCACTAGGATACTCACTATTAACTAGCTTCTTATTAGCATGCATATTACTAGCATATTGATTGTTTATTAGTACTTATAAAGCATATAAGTTATATTATAATAACTTATATCAATGCATTCATAATTCTGCATGACCATATTTTAGATCCCTTAATTCTACATCATACCTATAAACTTTACTACCTTACTAGCTATTAATAAGCAGCAAATTAGGAGTTTATTGAAAAAAAAGCCATAATTAATAGTTGATAGTGAGAATTGATCCCCAAACTAAAGCATGACCCATTTTACTTCTGTAATCTGATTCAAAATATTCAGTGTTAAAAAATATTTTGTGTGGGACTTGCTTTTGAAAAATGTCAGTATTTGTTGTTCATTACTTATCTTGATCTAACGGTAGTGAGAGATAATTTCTGCCATATTGTGACATATCTGAGTGTACCAGCTTATTGAAAAAAAGTAGGGTCAAGAAAATAAAATGTTAATCAATGTGATTGGATGGAGAAATATCTGAATGCAAGCTTGCAGACAATTGTAAGAACGAAGCGAGGTTTAAGCAAACTAAATGATTGGAGAAGTCCTGCACCAGAGAGAAGTTTTACCGGAAGTTATTAAAAAAAAACAATTTAATCTATAAGATTATTAGGGTGCATTTAGAAAAGGTGGAATTTCAATTTCATGCAAATGAATGCAAGTTCTGTTAACGATTAACGCATAATTTTTTTACTTATCTAACTTTTTGGTGTTACTGAGATGTATTATTACATGTAAAAATAACACACTTTTAAGACCCCAATCTTTGTTTTCACATCCTTTGTGGTGAGGTTCCCTAATTAGAGAGGACAGAAACCCCATATAATTCACCCCGACTATACTGTTGAGACACGTCGCAGCTGGTGTGACCACTTTACTTATGTATGACGAGAGCGTGTTAATGAATAATTGTACACTGTATACTCCATATATGTGGTCATGTTTTTCCACACAGAGTTGACAGAGGGACTGCAGCAGTTGCGCATATGACATGTTAAGTGAGGACTAAAACCGTGCCAAAAGGACTTAAGTACACCTCCCATTTCAAGCAGTTTAATCTCGCCAGTCCATGGCAGTCGTCCTATTTTCACGAGTTTGTGGCTAATCCGCTGTAGGTGAACAGAACAGTAAGGCTCGTTCCTCCAGATGACAGTACGATAGTGATGGCTGTTTTTCTTGGCTCTGGTGGTCAGGTTGGCGTGCACGAAGCTTATTTAGGCCCTGCCCTCACCTCCTGGACTTGACGGCTGCCTTCCACACTGGGTGTAAAATATTCTCTGGGGATGTATTTCTGGTATGAAATATGGATGGGAGCCTGTGCATTCACTTTGCGTTCACTTTGCCGCCACAGACTTGGAGGCAGTCCAGTGCAAAAGAGACAGCGGCTTTTTCTCCCTCTCTCATTCTGCTCTGCTTATGGATGATGTGCGGAGATATGAGGCATGAGAAAAGCTCACGCATGTGTTTTGAGCGAGAGGTATGCTGTCTATGGAAAGCACGAGCGGAGTCTGGCATGAGAGACTCGTAACTAGCTTTTCATTCACCCCCATTGACCATATTACGTTCACCAAAGAGTAGAAAATGAGAATAAACCGAGTCCGCCGGATAGAACTCGATCTGTGCTCACAGCGTGCTATAAAGAGCAGAAATCGAGAAAGTGTTGTTTTCAAAGATCAGTTTTCATTGATGGTCTGGCAGTGTCTGAGCATGGAATCATGCCATTTTCAATAAAGTATACATAAATGGCCTATCTTCTTCTGCTCAATCCTCTTCTCCAAACGATACATTCAATTATTCAGAAGCTTTGGGTGGGTAATGTGTAACTGATAACCTGGATGCTATTTATATTTCATTTCAAAAGGACAAATAATACCGCTGACCTCCAGGCCAAACTCAGTTCAGCTCATGTGAATTTCTGTTATGATGGAATAAGATTTTTGTTACTGAAGTCAATACGAAACCGCCTTTGTGTACCATTTTACTTCCAAAATGTTAATGAAGCAAAAAAAAAATATATAGGATGTGACTTCATTCAGCAGAATTGCTTGGATAGATTAATGTTTGTCTGAAGAGAAGTAGTTAAAAAAAATAAGAGGGCCTGGTGATGTCATCAACGTGGAGAATCGTTTTAGAGGTATTTTATTTCTTCACAATGACATGCACTGATGAACTGTGCACAAAAAGATCAGTAACATACATTAGGGTCAATGTTGACTTTATGGTAAGCCTGGGACAGAATATCACAAAGTGACAAATTAAGTATGAAACCAAAATAATGACCAGATGAAACCAATTTGTGATCATATCTATTTACTGCATGGAAAACACTCAATATTTCATTAATAATATTAAGACAATTAAGCATTCACAAAGCACCAAGAGTGACATCTACAAGTGCATTGGCTGTAACAATGAACAGGTTATGCAAAGAATAAAACAACAGTCAAAGAAAATATTCAGAGGACAAACAAAAAAACTAAAACGTCAACATCTTTGTTTTCTAAAAACACCTCTTTCATCCAGATATTAGTTCGTAACATGAGAAGGTAACAGAGAACAATATTTGGTGATATACTGTAGGATTAGAGATCGGTTAGTCTGTGGCAGCTGAGAAGGCTGTTGTGATTGGTCAGAATGTATAAGGCGGTCGAGGAGGCAGAATGACAACCATTAGCCCCCATCATCGTCAAGCCCTGTCACCACAGCATACAAGCGTGCACCTATAGCATTAAAGTGACATAAGATAGCAACCATGGTTACATCACACTCAATGTGTATTAGACATACAGTTTATGCAAAAATAACAATTCGTTAAATGCAACTTTGCTTGCATAAAACTACTCAACTCCTTTCGCAACATATTTTGGCACCGAAGTCGAAAAGACCAGAGGCCTCATTTATAAAACCCATGTAAATTCAGATTTAATCCTAAAGTCCATGGATTTGATCCTGCATAGGAACAAATTGGGATTTACGAAGGCTAAAACGGTCACGGCAGCGTTCTTGTACATAAACCAAGTGAATAGCATGTTTGCCGATTTAAATTTTCGGGAGACTTTTAAGGGAAAATTGAATAACTGACTAAATGAGTAGATAAATGGCCATATTTACATAAACCAAAATTTAGGAATATCACAAATGTATTGCAATGAATATGGGCAGATCAAAACTTTATGCAATCATCATGCTTTCATGTTTAGGACGATTATACGCATGTTTAATAAATGAGGCCCCAGAGCTTTACACGTTGGCACTAAAGTAGAGCTAAAAAGAGTTATGATCTAAACAGAAGGATTAGTAAGTTCAAGATCAATTGCTGCCCTGCCACAGTCTGTAGCATAAAGTCCACTCTATAATAAATCTCAACATTTAACAATTATGGGTACATGAGTATGCGTGCATGTATCAAACAGTTTTTTCACCGGCTAGTTTGCAAGCAGGGTGTACTTGGCATGGTTATGTGGTCAGTATGTGCTACAGTGGCTGACATAAGAAATTTCCCATGGGGAAAAAAGGGCAGAAAGAACACCAGACATATAGAGAAGAGGTTTCAAAATGATCAAGTTGTTAACCATGAAAACAAGGACAAAGCATCCCCAGGCCATAAGCACAAGACACAGTTCATAGAAGTCGCAAAACAAGACTCCTCACTGTAATCTTCGTTGACTTCTGCAGTCCCACCGTTACTATTTTATTTGCACTATTTTAAACGCAATAAACCAGGCCCGAGTTACTGGAGAACACTGTGTTGGATTAGTTTGGTGTGTTACTTCCCTCGTAATACTTTTTCTAAACTATTAACTAAATAACAACTGCGTATATTAACACAGCCCCATTCCTCGCAGCACTCAATGTTCCTCAATGGAGCACTGTGTGTGTTAGTTTCTTGCTAATGCTAACTTTAGCTAGCATCCAGACTAGACAAACACGCTCACTGCTTTCAGCACTACATATCCAAGAAAGAGGGTGATGCTGAGGATGTGGTCAGATCGGAGAGGAAGAGGAAAAATTTGAGCAAAAAGTCCCTCTCTTGTCTATTTTCATAGTACCCATCATGAAACACAGAGTGGTCCTTTTAGCAGGTGGTACATTTAGAGGCTAGCACATTAAATGTAGCCTGTGATTAGTGCCTGTAAGGCAGGGCAGGGTCTAACACTGCCAGGAGAGACTCACTCACTGTGCAGTGGCATACAAAGTCCCAAATGACTGCATGACTATGCCTCAGGGTTTAAAAAAAATCCAAAGGATTTGGTGAGGACCAGGCTATCACTAAGCGTTTAACAGCCCTCGAACCAACACCCTTGAAAATGAAGCTTTCTGTCATAAATGCAGCGGCTTAAATCATCTGAACTCGTTCCTGAAACGGGAAAGAGCTTTACGAATTTCTGCTGAATGCCTTCAGCATCGTTGAGATTTTGCTATAGTGGAAACATTTCCTCGGGTTAGCATTATGTACATTTCTTTACAAAAATGTACGGTGGTACCAGGTTACAGTGATATCATAGAAGTACCACGGTACATGTTCTAAAAACATGGCACTATGATGGAACATGTCCAAATCCCATGGAAATACCATGTTACCATATCTTAAAAACCGTGGTACTTTTTTAAAACATTGACAACACAAAAAATGGACTACACATAATAGTTGTCAAATTGAACTATTAAAATAAAATAAACTTAAACCAGAATAAGCTGGTCTTCAATTGGTCTATCTGGCCTCCCAGCCTAAACCCAGGAAGACCAACTAAAACCAGGCTAGTTTTCTTTACAGCATGTATGGATCGTGAAGAGGTCATGAAACTGCCTGCTGTGACCAAGCGCTCCAATTTTGTCTGTAAATTCAATGAAAGGCATATTATTCTCTGAAGTCTTGAAAGCAGATGACATCATCTGACGTGTACCACTACACAGTTGACAATGTGAGCCTGTATACAGAGCATGCAGTGTGCAGGGTGGAAGAAATTTTAAGATGGTTGTTTTGTGTATTTATTCAGGTAATTCAAGTGGAAAAATAGGAGTAAAAAAAAAATCTAAAATAAAAAAAAAAATGACTTCCTTTCAGTGACAACGAGGTGTATTTTGAAAGAGTTTAATTGCGGATTTATTTGCAGTTCAAATAAATGGTTTCAAAATGGGTGCTACTCTGCCAGAAAACCGGACACTATAATTAAGTCATTGAGCTCAATATAAAAAAAATCTAAAGACATGGTGGAAGATTTCTTATTCACAATAACAAACTAGAGATGCACACCTTTGGTCGCTGATAATCAAACACCCAATACTGCGAATTGTACCAGTTTTACATATTATGCACGGTTTGAGATTTGCTTGGACCTTGAAAGTCTACCATTGCAATACTGAACATCTGATATTAAACATATTAGCGTGATTTTGTTGACTTTAATTGATTTTTTTTTGTGCAAGCACATCAAAACTATATCTTTACAGTGTCGAGGGAATCTCAAACCCTAGTGCACACAATTATGATGAAAGAAGCATAGCTGCATGCTTCATAATGAATATAAGTGCAACATTATCAAGTGGAACAAATCACACTTTATAACATTACTGGACATCAATCCAATAAACATTAAATATATACACAGTGATGGCATCTGTCTGGTTTCCAACAATATCTAAAGTGAAAATCTTTGAGGTATCTATACAAGTTTTACAGAGGACTTTCTCTGTCCAATTTCGGCTGTTGCATATATAACCATATTAGCCTAGAGTACAAACCATATGCACAGGCAAGGTATGAGACACTTGACACTAACAAACTTCGGGTGACTCATGCGAAGAATATGGGGGATAAATTGACATCCTATGAATAAGGTCCATAAAAACACACAGACAAACAATACAATCTGTTTATATGCATGTACTTGAGTCTATAAGTCATTGTGCGGTACACAAACAACAATTAAAGTGCCATATGTCATTTTAGACTGTCACTGATAAAAATAGAAAATTGTAAAATAGATTGTTTAAAACAAGTATTATGCTGGGATATGAAACTACATGAGGGCCTAGTTTTAAATAATCCGTCCTCTCTATCATATGGCACATGGTGCACTGTGCTCCCTCCTCCCCGCAATTAATTCATGCCTTTCACTTCTGTCTGCCTCGATTTTAAAAATAAAGCATGCTTAGTGCTGAGAGGTGCATGTATAACTGTGATCCTGTTCATGTACACAAGGCTTAACAAGTGCTGCCTCAGGGAACTTGACACTTGTAGGAGGTCACTGTAAAGTATCTTGAAGGTATTGCTGATACATTAGCCATGACTTAGCAAATATGCATATAGTTTACGTGACTAGATATTTAACATCACATTTTTAGAGTAGAAGATATTCAGGTATGAATACTTCCAAGATTACTTAAATATATTTTAATCACTGGACTAAGCTTCTGTTGATCCATTTGCCTGACAAATGAGGCTAGTTAATGTGACAACACCCAGTTTTACTACTCAAAATAGTGTAAAACACTAGAAGATAGAATTCAAGGGGCATGCGGGCAGGCTAGTGGAGATCCAAAGGATATAAGGTCTTAGGAAAAGAGCAGAGAGAATAAGACCATCTCATTCCCAACATGCTCGACACTTCAGCGGTTAAGCTAGCTTGACAGAATGTACTGCACTGAAACATATGTATGGATTCCATGTGTAGTATTAACCGGAAAAAAAAACTGCTGGAAGTTCATAGCATCCTCTGTTGCCGTGTATCTAAAGCCAACTGTATGATGGATAATATGAGCCACATACTCCTCTGGCGGCAAAGCTCTTGCCCACAATCCTGCCTCTCTTGGGAGCAGAGCCAGACCTTATTTGACCTTGAGTGGTGTCTCTCTCTCTAGCCAGCGCACACGGACTTTCTGTTTGTAATGATACTCCTTCAGGAAGTCCTGCATGGTTGGAGGCAGTGGCAGGGCACCAATGCCATCGTAGGTGGTGTGTCTGCAGATGGCAGCTCGTGCCAGGTGCTGAAGGCTGAAAGGGAAAGTCCGGTGTAAGGGAGCAGTGAGCAGGGGCTCAAAGAACATACAGGCACTGGGGTCTTTATAATGCTCCAGCAGGCCTGTTACTGTGGAAGAGTGGAAGACACAGGGGTCATGCGCATCAAAGCTAAAGTTATGATTCCATTGTTCAATGCGTGCATGCAGTGAACGATTGTAACGTCGAAAGCTAACGGAAAACAAGTAGTCCTCCTGTGCAGAATCACGTAACAGGAAGGTGCCCTCTGGTCGTCCGTCCAGCAGTGCTTCTGCTTGATACCGGTCCATCACCCCCCAATAACAAGGAAGTGCAGTTATGGCCTGTAGGTCAGGCACCAAACAATGAATATAGTCAATCTGCGTGTGGACCTTCCAAGGCCCCGGCTGTCTGGAGCAGTGAGTGTCCCCAGAAGCATGCCTCTGCTTAGGCCTCCGTGTCTGTAAGCAAAGAGTAGTTGAATCCTCCTCAGAGTCACAGTCAACAGTGTGGGATGGCACTGCCATATTCACTGCAACCTGTGCAGCAAGTCCCGATAAGCCCCCAGAAATAGTGGAGACTGTTCCCAGACTTCTGCCCTCACTAAGTCCTTCCCCAACACCAGGAGCCATCTTTGGTCCCAGTTTATAGAGGGAAGAGTTCTGTGAAGTTGCTTCCAGCGTATGGATCTGTGCATTTGGAGGGGGATCCACTCCTTCCTCTATGCTAAGTCTACGGCGTTCCCGCAGCCTCTCCTCTTCGTCTTCAGGGGATGGATGTGCTGAATCAAATGCATCCAAAAGAGCAGTTGAGGAATGAGGGCTGACTGGCGCCGTATGTTGCTTAATTAGGTGCCACTTGTTGGCCAGATCTGAACCGGGTGGGAAAGGGCACGTTTCAAGCATGAGTTCAGTAAGGTGGATCTTACGTTTGGAGGACACCTGGCCTTTGGCTGACTGAGAGCGGCGTTGTGTGGGGAGAGGAAGGCACAAGCCTACAGTGTCCCGAAGTCGCTGTCGTAGAGAACGGGTGCTAAGGCTGCGCCCACTGCTGCCAGCTCCTACGGAATCATTAATCTCTTGGATAGAGCTAACTCCATAGCGACGCTCCCTCCTAGCTGTACTTCCTCTTGAGCGCCCCGTTCGCCTGTCAGCCTCAAGTGAACTTTGTGTTTTAGTTGAGCAAGAATGCTTCTTTTTACCTCCCCAGGGAGCATGACGCGAGTAGGAGTCCCTACGGACATGGGGACCCCTCCGTGCATCCTCGCTCTCTTTGTCAATGGAGATTTCTACTATCTGGGGAATATCTGCCACACAGTTATGGCCTCTGCGTCCTACAGGAACCAGTGGGAGTGGTGACAAGGTCTGCGAGGGTGTGAAAGACCTAGTTTCATAGAGTTCTGCATGTGCTCCCCTGCCCAAGTCCACCACACAGTGGACGCAATCTAAATCCTGGCTACACAGATGGGACTCTGAGCCATCGTTGTGGAAGAGGGCTTGGCATCGACTCCTGAGGTTACCCCACATCTTGCCCACTTTCTCCATAGAATGGAGACAACGACCTATCAGAGAAACAAAGTATTAGCGATTAAAATCTTGTTGCGGTTCATAAATCAGAGACTTGTGATGTTATCTTGGTGCATACTGGATGGGAGATGTTAGATCAGGGGTCTCCAACCCTGCTTCTGAAGAGCTACTGTCCTGCAGATTTCATCTCTAACTCCAGTCAAACACACCTGAAGCAACTAATCAATGTGTTCATGGCTACTTGATAATCACAGACAGGTGTGCTAGAGCAGTGTTGTAACTAGGGATGTAACAGTATGAAACTTTCATATCACGATTATAGTGACCAAAGTTATCACGATTATAAATGTTATCACGGTTTTGTTCAAATTAGATAAACGTTCAAAAAGAACTGATACACACACTGAAAACATTTCAATAAGTTTTATATTTGAAAATCAACAAACAACTAATACAATTGGCAGCTATATGCACTTTTATTTTTGCATAAACATTAAATGACATTACATGACGCCCTAATAATAATAATAATAATAATACTAATAAATCACTTGAAGATCGTGTGATCTTCGGTTAGGAGATCTTGTGTTGCTTTTTAAAGCAAAGTTGGGGTTGATTTGGATTTCACATACAAACGTAAGTAGAATAGGCTAATTTAATTTGTCTATTTTAATGTAAGACAAAATATTTATGTCAGTGATATAAATATGATTTAAGACAGTAGTGTAAACAAGTTTAGTTTGAAACGATTTAATAGTAATAACACAATTTAGATAATTTTTATAATAATAATAATAATAATTAATATTTATTTGCAACAACTGATGGATTACTGAATGCTGCACCCACGCGCAGCGTTGTCAAGGTAACATTTGGTCAGCGTCCTCAAGTTCTCCCCTTTTTCGCTGAGGGAGTTCCAAACGCTTATACGAGACAGTAATGCCCTGCACCCTTCAAAGAACATGCTTCAAGGGCTCTGCCCTTCGTAGGGAGTAGGGATGCTCACTTCTGTCTGGAATTCGCCACATGTCTCTTGTATCACCGCAGAGGCACAGACGCGCTCTCTCGTTTCATTCAAATGCAGCTTGCGTTTGTATTGAAAATGAAATCAGAGGATTTTAGTATTAATACTACTATAATTTTGTTGTAGTGATCATATTGTCCTGACGATTTTTTTTGTACACTGTTCATAATGGATTTTTAAACAGGTAAGATTTCAAAACATTAATCTCAATTCAATATTTCATATCCCCGTATTTATATATTATTTTAGGTAAACAAAAAAAAATCTGTGTAATAAGTTAACTATGAATATACAATACATTATCCCTTAAATGTCAACCTTATAGTTTGAACGTCCGTTCGTCTTGGCTCAAAGCCACTTGCTGCAAATTTTTCTTCGCATAAGCTTTGCGTTAAACAAGTGAGATAATGAAATTATTTAATCTCTAATCAATATTTTTTTTTGTCCAATTATTTGCCCAGTTAGTTTTTGTATTGAGGTAAAAGTTACCTTGCATATATAACAGTGGGGGGTGGTCACAAAGATGACTGAGCAAATTTAATGCATTTCCCCCTTTTGCAGCTACTTTCTTCTTGCAAGATCAGCAGACAGGGTGACCGTCCTCGATTAAATTGCCTTCAGGACTCTTGTAACAGCCAAACTACTACATACCACCGATTTGTTCCTCTTAGATGGCTGAAAAATCTCCAGAGTGCTGTCAACTGCCTTCTGCCATTTCGTCTCGTGCAAAAAAAACAACAACAACAACACGGCATGCTGCTTCTGCATCAGACTGATGCTGGCTGGACAGGATTTACCGCGAGTTTCAAAATCGCGATAATCAAACACTGTTTTGATGATAATTACATTTTAAACGGTAATACTAACCGTCAGTGCATTTTATCGTGATTTATCGTGAAACCGGTAATCGTTACATCCCTAGTTGTAACTGAAGTCTGCAGGTCAGTAGGTCTCCAGGAGCAGGGTTGGAGATCCCTTTGTTAGATGTTTGTTAATTGTAGGGCGATATGTTAAGATGGTAGTTTGACAAAATGGAATGTGAAACATGTTAGACATAGATAAAGCAGCACTGAAACTTGTTTAATTTGTGAGCACAAAAAATGTGTGCATCATTTTAGAAACAAAGAGCATGTATATGTTGGGTGGGTGCAGGAGTGTTACAGTTAGCACAGAGTTGCCAGGCAGACATGCATCGACACAAGGCCATGGCTATAAATGAACTGAGGGATCTGCTCCCAGCTGATCTGCTGGTATGTACTGTATTACTGAGCCAGTCTGGACCTGACCGAGAACTTTCACTGTCATGGCAGCAGACACATACACACTCGAAATGCACAATAGAGAGGGGTTAAGAAGTATGGATAGGGGGAGCACAGACAGAGAACATGCAGACAGACAAAAAAAGTCTGTGTGGGGGGGTGGTTTCTGTTCCCTTTTTTCAGGAAGAAAAAGTGCTGATCTTGTTTAAAACACTGTGGTTGCACTGCACAAATTATGCTAAATTGAGGCCACCGGCAGATCACGCTCAGATATCCCCATTATAAGAGGAGACCAAACGTATCATCTTCACAGAGCAAAATATATGGTTGACTAGTCTAATGCCAGGATAATACATATGAATTAAAAAGAGAACTCAATATTTGAACAGGCAATATCATAAGCTTACAAAAATTCTTCCAGCAACTCCAAAAAGAATATGCACAGGCTGTATTCTATGGGACATTATTCTCATATCCAAATCATACCAACACTCGAAGTTGCATGGAATGAAGCAACACAAAACATTTATCTCTGTGTCTAGATTGTGCATTTCTTTTCTTGGGTACACAAATAAAACCACAAATATAAGCAAGAAAAATCTAGTCTTTTCATTCTGCTCTCAGAGCATCATGATTGTATGCTTTTAAATTGTGCACTTGATGTGGATTTCCAGTCTTGTGACCTTTGCTCGCTCATGCACACGTGAAGTCCAAGGCAATGTAGGGCGTCCGATTTGTCATCTACTGATTATGAAGGGAGCTCACAAATAGTGGTCAATTGATAAGAGGTTTTAAATGGTCAATAGTGGGTAAGATGAACTAGAGCAAGGCGGGCCATTTATAAGTACAACTTAAAGGCACAATGTAATTTTCGCCGCTAGAGGGCACATATTCAAAATAAACAAAGAGGCAAAGGCATAGTTTTTGATGATGCCGTGACTGAGTGCGGAATCATGGGAGTTGTCGTCTTCATCCCCACAGCCGATGCAATCCGACGGGACTCGGCAGAAATCATGTACATGGATGAGCTAATGATTTATTAACGTACTAGAATGAAGCAGGGTGAGGCTGAAAAGAGAAGATGAAGAAGAGAGAAGCCGTCGAAGCGAAACGAGGCCGCTGAACGAGTGTGACACACGGCTCGAAAGCAGCAGAGCTTTTATTATGCCACAGTCGACCGCTTCCGCTCCTTCCAGTCGTGCGTATGTGGGGAAAAAAAGAGCACTGTTTTATCATACTCGATACATTTGAAAGTTTGGTTATTATGCTACTCTGTGTGGTCGTCACCGGTCTATTAAATAGCACAACATATTAAAGCGTCTTTGGTGTTTCCATGTTTTCTACAAAACAAAACCGGAAATCGAGGGGTTATGACGTCATTGTCAGGTGACTCAATGACACTATGGACATGGTCCATGTCACCGTTTAAAATTGCTTATTTCTCTGGATTTAAACATTCTTCAAAACATTTGGGATAATGTAAGTACACAAGTCGGAAAAATATATAACATCGTTCTAGTGGTTTATGGATATTTTAATAAAAAAATCTTACATATTGTGCCTTTAATGACAAATGAGAGATGTATAAAAATGTATTAAATGAAATGACTTGTTACTTATTTTAGACAATATTACTTAAAATCAAAACACTGAAGAATTTTATCCATAAAGATGTAGAAAGATTTGAGATGAAACAAGGAACAATCACTTTAATAAATGTAGAAAAACAATAAAAATCCCAAATTCTCAAGGGCTGGGGGCTCTATTTGGGACAAGGCCTATGTCAGTTAATTCTTTGAATGAAGGTGCATTCTGCCCTAGGTCTAAACTAAATATCCTTCCCTTGTAAGGCTCCAGGGGTCTCATTTATAAAACTCTCCGTAGATTTCATCCTAAAAGTGAACGTAGGCACAAAAGCTAGATTTTGCGTACGCTCAAAATTTTCAGATTTATAAAACCATGCGTATGTCAGAACCTGCGCAAAAATCCCTTTATAAATCCCAGTCAGGGGAAGATTGTGCGTACATGCATCTCCACCCCGACTCCTCCCCGAAATCACCATATATGGAGCTTACAATGCCTAGTTTTACTATGCATCACCTCATCTGCATATCATTTCTATGCATATTCCCATCCACGTGACACCATGTTTAACACCATCAAAGGTACAAGACATTAAGGAAATATGTAATACGGACTATAAATGCCATTTGTGCCATACACATTAATTTTTATTGCTAAAAATCATCCGGTATCCTTATGTTTCAGAATAAATATATCAAAATATCCATAAAAAAACTGTTTAAAATAGTTCTCAGAAAAAATTATTTAGAATAGAGTTGATCTCATTCATTTCCACTGGGCCAATAATATTTCAATTGTTTAAAAACATTCAAATTAAATTAAATTAATGCAGTTTTGCTGATAAGTATGGCTGCAACAACTAATCGATAAAATCGATTATTATCGATAATGAAAATAATCGCGTGTTTTTGCTCTCATTATCGATTAGTCAGGTATGCCCACGGTGCACGTCCAACTTCAGCCAGTCGCGTCAAATTACAGCACTGAATAGCGCATTTCTATGAACAAAATGCATCTAAAAATAGTGGAGGAAACAGAATGAGATGCTGCGGGAGAAGTACGTGATCCAAGCTGCCCAAAACTTGAAAATTCTTTATTTTAAGCTTTAAGCTAATTAGCATTAGCGTAATGGCTTGCCCTGTCAGGCGCTTTAAAAGATGCATGTTCGTCCTCAGCGCAAAAACTTTCAGTTTATGGTCATATCCTTATCTGTAAATGTAACAAATTCACGCGATCACTTCCATTTTTGCAAAAAGGTCCGTTCTGATAGTAAATCTTGACTGAATGAGCGCCGGCGCTGCGGGCGTGTGGACACGCGTCAGACATACGGTACAACACAGTAGAGAGGAGACAATTAAGTTAATACTCAGCGCAAAAATATTAATTGTGCTGAAATATCTGTTGTTGATATTTAACTTAAAAGGTATCCACCTTTTTCTTGCCGTAAAAATGGGCGCAGCCATTTGTAAATTCTATGGGTCTAGCTTCCCGTCTCATCTGCGTCCAGCTATTTTTAACTGTACAAAACAGCTTGTTTTGCTGCTTTGGTATTGAAAATGGGTGAGTCTTACCATATTATCTTAATTATGAACACACTGGTTTGTAGTGCAAACAGTTTTACTGTTTACTGCACGTTGTTATTCTTGTAGTTATTTGCCTATAGCGGTTAATGATCCGGAAGTCTCGCCCATAGGCTTACTTCCGCGTTGAAGAATAAGGTGGATAAATAGGGAGAATAAAGAGGAAGAGGCTACGTTTTTAAAATTATGTTTAAAATTCACCAGTAGTGCACGTATTTTTATTAGAGTAGAACTGTAAATGGATACAGCGCGTAATCTGATATATACATACGCTTCATTGTCCTTTTTACAGGATAACGAACTGACATGTTATCACAGGGGACACGTTTCCTGCAGAACTTACTCTTACCTTTTGGTTAACAAGGATTTAGGTTTTTATTCGTCCTATTATATTCTTATTATTTTTAATTTTTATTGTAGAATTTAAACGTATATATTTCAATACGTGCCTCCCATGTTTTAAAAACAAATGAAAGTGGTACATAAATTGTACGGTTTGTGCCACGGGCTTCCTGGGCTCTAAACTAACAGTATTGGTGATTATAATCACTTTTTAGCTTTCTGTATAGGCTAGTCCTCCAATGTGCATACGCTCTTTAGTAACAGTAGTAGGCTGTTTCTAATGCTATAATATAATTATTGCTGTTATCTATGAAAAAAAAGGCAGAAAAAAAAAAAATAGTCAAGCACTTTAGTGTTCTTTTTCTCAGATTCCCAATTACAGTCAAAAAGTACCTAAACAATGCCAGCAAGAATGCAAGCTGTTATGAAAGGCATAGGAGGAAATTCTTGTTAATATGTGAATAAATTCTAGCCTACTTAGTTTGATATTTGCCCAATACATGACAATAACATTTTTAGATTTAAACAATTTTTTGACAGATTCCTAAAATTTCTAAAATGTGTTTTCTCTTTATTATGGTAGGTGGTCTAATAAATTGTTAAGCACTATTTTCATAGCATTCAGTTGACGCGTTTCTTTAAAGGACATTGGGCAGAATGTGGAAGTGTTTTTTGTCAATAAAAGAAAAAAAGAAAATTGGGGGTTTTATCCGATTAATCGAAACAATAATCGTCCAACTACTCGATTATCAAAATAATCGTTAGTTGCAGCCCTACTGATAAAGTGAACATCTTTTATCTATTTTAAGTGGAAAAAATATAGGCCTATATTTATTACAGTGTAAATACAATTATCTGACTCTGCGCATCACTGACAAAGTATTTAAAAAAAGAAACGTGCAAATCTTACCGTTTTCTTCAAGTTGTATCCTTCAAATACAGTGGTATTTTTCATAATGTTGTGGAGATGCCTTCACACGACATCAACACTTCCGTGCAGCTGTGGTTGTACAGTAAGCTATTATCATTGGTCCTATTCAAACCGGACAATAGACCTTCCACCGAATCCAGCAGTGTCCGCCACAGTATTGAAGTAAGTGCGCATCATTGATCATTGTTCTCGCTAAAAATATTTTCTCATAACATGAGATGTGCAGTTTACTTTAAAGATAAATTATTGTGCACCTATAGCACTCCTCGCTGTCATTAAAACATACCACAGGAGAAGTAATCAAGCAAATCCACTACAAATAGGCTATGTCTAAATTCATATAATTTTTTTAAACTTCTGCATAATGACTTTATGTAATTTCAGTGCTTATCTCCATTAATGAGAGTGGAATATTTAATGTAAATGATGAAATGAAAACAGTTTAAAATCGTTGTTTACTTCATTACTTTTCTCTCTCCAGGAAAAAAAAATTCAGTACGCATGGGTCAGTGTTTGCGTGCAGGTGCGCAAATTTTCCCTTCAAGTTTGTTTTTATAAATCCCATCTTTTGCGTAGGAAGTGGCGTATGCCTCTTTCAGGGCTGGTTTTGTGCGTACGCAATGGTTATAAGTGAGGCCCCAGGACAGTAGTTTGTAGGAGTAGCAAAAAGCAATTAACATGGTGTGAACATTCTGTTCAATCACATTTGCAGTTATGTAAAGCACAGCATTTATGACTTACATTCTTAACTACTCTGCATTGCATAAGCCAAATTACTTTATTGAATTAACCAAATATTAATTTCATGACTTAAAAATGCTCCTATAAAACTATTGAAAGCCTAAATACAATTCCCTTACTGTGCTTTGTACAATTGTAATAGGTTATTATTTGAAAGTGTATTATCAGTGAATATTTTTAGTATAGATTAACATCATGTGTTGTTTCCATATTCAAGGGGCAGTGCTGCTTCCTTTTACTACAGGAAGTAACTTCATATACCTCCTTTCCCAAAATTAAGAGAGACCAAACCAACAGGACAAATGCACAAGAAATCACAGAGCCTACAAAACAGTTCATCAAAGCTATCATGTATTATAATGTTTCAACATATTTGATTTTTTAACATATCATAAAGGCATCAAATTTAAACTATTTAGTACAAGTTAAGCCTCTCTGAAATCGTAAATGACTGTAAATGTGCCAGTGAAGAGCAGTGAGATGTTATGTAGGGAGTTATATAAGAAACACTGACACACTGAGATAGGGCTTTGGACTGAACCCATCCAATGATCCAGCGCTTCAAGCACCAATGCGCTAAGCTACCCAATTATCCAGTCTCATTCCAGCAACAATTCTAAAGGTTTCATTAAATGTTTAAGTACTGAGAAGTTGATCTTTGGCAAACACACATTAAGGGTGTGTTCACACTTGTCATGTTTGGTTTGATTAAAACGAACCCTGGTGCGATTGCTCTGTTAGTGCGGTTCGTTTGAGTAAGTGTGAACGCTGTCATGCGAACCCTGGTGCGCACACAAACAAAAAAGGACCAGAAGCTTTCCTAGACCGCTGACAAGATGTGTCTCCGTCCGCTTTCCAAATTAACTCTGGTGCGGTTCAAATGATATATGAATGCAACACGGACCAAATACTTCTAAACGAACCAAAAACAGGATGCGACACGATTTGACAACACGGTGTAACCAAAACAAAATGAGCAGAGGGCAAATGTGAAGCAATGATGAGGTAGAGTGCCTTTTATGAGCTCCTTGTGAGTTTGGTGGTGAAAATAAAATTATATGTGCACGCAAGAATGAGCGTGCTTAATCCAGCAGACGGCATTAGGTGTGTTCGACTTAAAGTGGCGCTGAGCAGTAGGCCTGTCGCAATAATCAATATATCGAATTATCGCGAAATATATGTACATGACCTCAATCATTTATGGTGACGCAATATATCGCCCATTATACTTAAAAATGAATTTGGTTTGTACATTGCACTGATTCACAGGCTTCTGTGTCTTTTGCCAGCTTCTCCGTACCTAACGCTGTGTATCGGAGGGTCTAGTTTCAAATAAAAAATTGCCTTCTACCAAAAATTTCATCTGCAGATATTGGCCTTGTTTGAGGGAATCTGTTGCCTTGTGCATACGGACATCTGACTTGCTTAAGTATTGATTGGGGTTTCTCACAATATTGTGCAGTGTGCACCATTCATTTACAGAGAAAAGAAGGTCAGGGAAAATCTCCATACAAGTATCTATTGGCATTTTTTCCTTTTTTTGTACCAACCCGATTCCAAAAAAAAAAAGTTGGGACACTGTACAGTTTGTGAATAAAAACCGAATGCAATGATGTGGAAGTTTCAAATTTAAATATTTTATTCAGAATACAACAGATTACATATCAAATTTTTAAACTGAGAAAATTTATAATTTTAAGGGGAAAATAAAGTTGATTTTAAATTTCATGGCATCGACACACCTCTCAAAAAAGTTGGGACCAGGCCATGTTTACCACTGTGTGGCATCCCCTCTTCTTTTTTATAACAGTCTGCAAACGTCTGGGGACTGAGGAGACAGCTGTAGTTGCTCAAGTTTAGGAATAGGAATTTTGTCCCATTCTTGTCTAATACAGGCTTTTAGTTGCTCAACTGTCTTAGGTCTTCCTTTTTATGATGCGCCAAATGTTTTCTATGGTGAAAGATCTGGACTGCAGGCTGGACATTTCAGTACCCCCCCTTATCCTTCGTCTACAAAAACATAACAGCTCGTCTACACAGCCCTGATTTTGTAATTGATGCAGTATGTGGTCTGGCATTGTCTTGTTGGAAAATGCAAGGTCTTCCCTGATAGAGACGACGTCTGGATGGGAGCATATGTTGTTCTAGAATTTGGATATACCTTTCAGCATTGATGGTGTTTTTCCAGATGTGTAAGCTGCCCATGCTAAACGCACTTATGCAACCCCATACCATCAGAGATGCGGGCTTCTGAACTGAGCGCTTATAACAACTTGGGTTGTCCTTGTCCTCTTTGTCCGGATGACATGGCGTCCCAGTTTTCCAAAAAAAACTCAAATTTTGATTCGTCTGACCACAGAACCGTTTTCCACTTTGCCACAGTCCATTTTGAATGAGCCTTGGCCCAGAGAAAACGTCTGCGCTTCTGTATCATGTTTAGATATGGCTTATTTTTTGACCTATAGATTTTTAGCCGGCAACGGCGAATGGCACGGTGGATTGTGTTCACGACAATGTTTTTTGGAAGTATTCCTGAGCCCATGTTGTGTTTTCCATTACAGTAGCATTCCTGTATTTGATGCAGTGCCGTCTAAGGGCCCGAAGATAACGGGCATCCAGTATGGTTTTCCGGCCCTGACCCTTACGCACAGAGATTGTT
>JADLZN010003556.1:0-26027 GCA_018155175.1 Sinocyclocheilus anophthalmus
GAACTTTATTTCTTTACTCTAACCCCTCTCTGTTAGGACTGGCTCAGGGATTCTTGACTCGTTGTTTAATAATTGACTAGTCCGTTAGGCAGGTCAGCTAGTGAATTTATATGGATTAAATTTTTTTTTATATTTATTTATTTATAAAAGCTATGTATATGTATGCTTATGTGAAAATTTAATTTAATATTTTTTCCTATCCCACCTCATTTATTCAGATGAACTAATTTTTGTCACAAGCAGGTTGATGATGCTAGTGCTGCAGAAATTATTTACTTTAAAATTATTTACTGTGCAGTTGCACAAGCCTACTGTCCCATCTCTGTTCGCTCCACTACCAATTTTCTCATCCTCTTGGCCTGTTCAGCAATCATCAGCAATCGATTGAGTCCCGTGAAGGCAGTGGAGCTCTTTGGCCGAGCTCTCGACCCCGTCGCATGTTCACATCCAGCTTGTGGATGCATTTATAGAAGCCACACGCGTCTAGTTGTTGAGCTCTTGCCTCTGGAGCCCAGCCAGGGCAGTGGAGATGCGTGTTTGGGGTTAGCGGCATGTGTCTGTGCGCTCTTCTGTTTATTAGAAGATGCATTCGAGGGATTGCTGTACATGCTTGCGGTCAGGGCTTTTACTTGCTGTTTGAGGTCAAAAAGGCATCCTGAAAAATCGTTCCTCTTGAAAGCGTTACGTCCCACTAGCCTGCTGAAATTCGTTCCAGCTAGTCGACAAAAGACATCTGCTTAAGTAATCTCCTGTCCTTTTAGAGTTTCTCAGCAAAATGCCTTCACTCTTTCCACTTGGTGTTGTCCGTTTAGCCTCTTTTTCAGATAGATCTGCATTGTTGCTCTGTGAGTAGGGATGGATAGATTTATTGAAGGACGGGAAACGTCAGAGATGTGATAGTCATCAAGGGCTGGGCCGCTGCTGATATATTTTTTTTTCCGTCTAGATGTGAGAAGTCGAGCACGGGGGTGGGGGGGGGGGGGGGGCATGGGGGTGGTGGGGGGGTATTGAGATGTCCCCATTTTTTTTTTTTTTTTTATTTTATTGTTTCCTCCATTGGGTGCACTCATTTCTTTCCCACTATAAATGATCACCGATTGCAGCAGAACACCACAACCAGAACTGGGACATTGTTTCCACTTTACTCATTGGAAATGTAATGGATTTCCAATGTGCCGATCACACTTTATTGGTTCCCTTGTGGCTTGTTTAATTTCTGCATATGTTATTCTGTACAGTCCTGCTTGACTGTGATTTTGATATGAAAGCTATTTTGCTATTATTTGCTATTATTTTGTTAAATCTATTTTGAGCCAGTGGGGAATCTGAGCACTTTTTTCTTAACCAGCCGCAGTTTCGGTCTTATTCTTATTGATCCAAACTGGTCCTCATAGCTGTATTTTAGACATCAGATATGTTCAGATTGACTGTAGTTGACATTCACAGAAGTGCAGTCTAACTGAGGCCATGTATTTTAATATGTGACTGATTTGGTTTATCAATGGCTGAAGGATTGGTAGGGCTATCATCATGAGCTGGATATGTGATGCTACAGATCTGGATGAGTCTGTCATCAGTTTTTTTTAATAGAATGTAAAGAATAACCTGTGGTTGATCATTTTCTATCTGCTTTTCCAGTGCCAATAATTGAAAAAATGTCACATTAATTGGTTTAATCAGAGGTTTTAAATAACAAAATGCTTCTCAATCCAATTCAGAGTGTTTGCTGTGGCTCTGTTGATATCTGCAGTCTTCATGAATTATCATGAGCCCATACTGGTCTATTAAAACAACCACCTCAACATGGTGTGTGTGTGTGTGTGTGGTGTGTGTGTGTGTGTGTGTGTGTGGTTTGTGTGTGTGTGTGTGTGTGTGGTGTGTGTGTGTGTGTGTGTGTGGCTGCAGCTTGGAACAGGAGAGTTCTGGACTCCTTTCTGTCTACATCAACACACTCGCAAGACACTGAGCCTGAAGCTCCTCAGTGCTCTATTGGGTGATGTTGCTGTCTTAATGTCTGAACTTCCAATTAAAGAATAGAATAGAATTATGCTTCATATTAAAAGTTCCCACCTAAATCCTCCATCCCACACAGCGCACATATCTGCATACATTATATATCCTATCTATATCATTTTTATATACATTATAGGGTTTGTGAATTGAAAATCGGATACTTGTTGTCAAATTAAAATTTCGATTCCGCCTATCGATTCCTATGCGCTTTTTTTTTTCTTCATCTGTGAGGACCGGACCTAGCGATCTGCCAGGACCTTGCTCACTAATCTAAGCGCTCCAAAGTTTGGCTAGTACATTTGCGATCAGAAACCAAAAAAGCTAAGTATAATATCTGTGATAAACATGTTGCAACAGAGGTGTCACCACCAACATGACAAAGCACTTTAATTTAATAGATTGTTAAAGATCGCGAACATGATTCAAACACCAACGTGATTCTGTTCCTAAATTACAATGATTCGTCTCTTTCATTCCTCAACCTTTGACATGTGCGATCAATGTTGTCATCACTTGGTTCATCCATGCAGAGTACGATCACACCAGTGTGATTTGAACGTTTAAATCTGCGTTCGCGCCGCCTTTGACCTAAAGAGAGCAGCTGTCATCTGTCATGAATGAAACAGCTTCATAGTCTTTTCAGCCACACAGTATCATTATTTCTGTGTTACAAACATTCAAATCACAGAAGTACTGGGATAAAAGTTTATAGTTCAGATATAAACTGTGTGTACGATGTGTATGGTAGCGATTAAAATAGAGTAAATATCCTTTTGAAAGTAATTTGACACTTCAAATGAAGATTTATCGATTACATTGTTACGCCAGTAGGTGGCGAAAAGGGGCTGTTAAAATGTATTTGTCTTTGAATCATACAAGAGATTCGTTCAAGAATGCTGATTCATCCAGTAATGAATCGATTACATTGTTACGCCAGTAGGTGGCGAAAAGGGGCTGTTAAAATGTATTTGTCTTTCATACAAGAGATTTGTTCAAGAATGCTGATTCATCCAGTAATGAATCGATTACATTGTTACGCCAGTAGGTGGCGAAAAGGGGCTGTTAAAATGTATTTGTCTTTGAATCATAAAAGAGATTCGTTCAAGAATGCTGATTCATCCAGTAATGAAACAAGTACATCTTGAGTGAGTCATTTAAACATTAATTCATAAATTACATGTGATTTTGTTTAGTTGTCTAATGTTTTTTCTTCAGAATCATGAGAGAACCACAACTTCCATTGGGGAAAAAGAAGAAGAAAACTCAATTTATCCAGAATCATGCAATTTTATTTTGCACACAAACAGCTCTTAGAGAGTCCAGTTTTTATGTAGCCTGTTTATTTTTGTTCATGGTATTCAGCTCCAATATATGGTTTGCAAAAAAAAGACACAGGATACATGTTTGATATCATTATTTAATCACATTGGAATTGAAACCGGGAATCGAAATCGATAAGAGGAATCGGAATCGATAAAATTCAAACAATACCCAACCCTAAATATGAATGAAACATAATCTTAGTTGGTGATATCCTTACAAATAATATTTATTATTACTTTGATAATGTACAAGTTAGTATCCATAATAATGTTTCCTGTCAGAATTTCTTCACTTTTATGTTATGGGTTTCGCAAAGATTTTGAGTTTCTGTTTGTATATGATATGACGATAGTTTTTCTCAAATGAAACTGTGTAAAGCTGCTGAAGTGACTCTCAGCAGCTCTGGAGATGAAGTTATTGTGTTCATGTGCCGTCATATTGAGATGCAGACGTTGAAACACCGTGAGTGTCACTTGTGTTTGAGTTTGTGTAGTACATGAAACTACGGCACTAGACACACAGAACATGCAGACCTATTAGCCACATATGCACTAACTGCCTGTCATCACATTTATTTCTGCTGTGTGATCGGCTGTTAGATTAATCCATATCGAGTAAAAATGTCCAGAGATCATTGTTATCAACTTTGCACATTATGTCCCGTATGCCTACAGTATATTACTACTAACAACTATTATTAAGGTATATGCAGTTTAGGGCTGCCAATGATGACCTTTTTTATTTCGATATCTATCGACTATTTATCGATATTGCAACGATTATTTCCCACAAAAAAATTCTTCTTCGTTCAATTTTTACCTAAGAATATTATTAACATATTTTATTAAACCCAAAGGAAATCCAAATTTCTATGAATCTATTTTTTAAGCCAAAAGTAAAGTGCACATAGATGCAATTATCATATCCAAATCACTGAAATCCAGTTTCATTTTAATATGCAGGGCTCTACAGTGCGACCATTTGCATTTGCGACTGAAAACTACTGCGTTCGACTATGAAAAAATATTTAGGAGCACCAGTGCGACTGACCAGATCTTCATCATGTTTGTGATTGTGATTGCTGAGGGGAGCTTCAAAGGTTTCTACATGTTTTTGCAGCGTTGAGTAATGTATCACAGACATATCTCATGAATCCTTTCATAAGCAAAGTGTAGATGGGGTGTAAATAAGAGATTCATTGTGCAGGTGTAGAGAGCTTTGTTGATTATAAATGTGACTTCACGATGAGCTAAGATGAGTGACATCTTTTAATGATTTTTAAGGGAGTTTGCAAATGTGATATTGGTTTAAAACAACAGTTAATTAAATAAGAAGTTAATATTAAGTGACTTAATTTGTCTGACTATAACACTATTGTCTGATTTTGCGTTAGTTCGTGTCGAGCTAATTAGTGATTGAGGGGACAAAGTCGACAGCCGCGCTGCGCATCTCCATTCAAACACAGCGGTGTCTTGATTATGAATGAACTGGGTTTTTAAATGAATCTAGTGTGTCAGTGATTCATGATTACCCATTCATATACTGTCACTTGCTTCATTCCTGAATGACTCAGCCGTTCGAAATGAATCAATTGTGATGTTCAGTGATAAAATCAGTGACTTCCCGCCACCTGCTGGCGGATTTAGTTTCATTTTAAAGTATCTTTTCAGTTCTTTAAAGGGGTCATATGATGCGATTTAAATTTTCCTTTCTCTTTGAAGCGTTACAAACTCTTGGGGCATAAAGAAGATCTGTAAATTTGCAAAGACTAAAGTCTTAAATCCAAAGAGATATTCTTTATAAAATTTCGATTCACCACGCCCTCCTAAATCGCTTGTGTGAGGGGGGGAGGGGGGGGGGGGTTAGCTCGTTCAACACGGCCCCACAATGTCTACGTCGCTGTGTGGGAAGATTTGCATAACGCCGCCTAATTGTTCACGCAAAGAAAGAAGGCGTAAACTTTATTCTCGCTGTAGTTTTGTTGTTGCCGCTGTCATGTTGTAAAGACGCTGTGTGCTTCGTTATGAAAGCGAAACTACTTCGTTTGGCCTTCAAAAGAGACGATATTGTTTCGTCATGCCTGGAGCTGATCCGTAGGCCTACTGGTTGCTGAGGAAATACTACATCAACTTCGCGCTGTGGATCGCGGATCGGCTTTCACCGTGGACGAAGCGGAGTCCAGACCGGGGTCGTCACATGTGTTTGCCGCAAGCCTCCTTCATCGAATCTGCCCGCCGCGCTTTTCTCAAGCCCACCCGCCTCTGCTCACTCTAAACCTCCCGCCGTTCCTCACTCTAGCCCCCTGCCTCTGCTCACTCAAGCGGCCGTGTGTAACGCGGTTTCGTTTGTGAAAGCGAAACTACTTTGTTTGACCAAGACACCGAACCCCCAACTGCTCCACGGGAGCCGCAGCAATATGGCTGCCCACTGCACCGGGTGTGTGTTCACAGTGTGTGTGTGTTCACTGCTGTGTTTGTGTGTGCACTTTGGATGGGTAAATGAGCACTAATTCCTAGTATGGGTCACTATACTTTGCCACATGTCACGTCACTTTTTCACTTAACCTTCCAAAAATGGAACACGACTAGAAATCAGTGGTTTAGTTGTATTTACAACACTGTTCCAGAAAAACTTTAACCCAAATATTCAGATGTGTCCAGAGCATTTTATGGAGAACTGTTTCCTGATCCTGGAAGAGTAGACTACATTTATTATCTTAAGCGAGTTTTTTTGGGTAGTGTAGAGTAGGCTTGTTGTTTGTCATTTCTCCGATCACAAATGCAGACAGTGTTTTATGTTTACGCGGCGCGATGCAACGCATGAAAAGACAGTATAGTCATTATAATCCCTAATTTTTTTTTATATCCCCCCTGATGCACAAATGTCTCTTTATAATGGGTTTCATTTTTGATCGTCGCTGCATCCGCCGGACACGGCATCACAGTATGGTGAGGGGCATAACATTTCCGTCTCACTCTTTTGAGGTATTCGGCCAATCACAACGTTCTGGATAGCTGGCCAATCAGAGTACATCTCGCTTTTTCAGACCGATGAGTTTTTTTAAAAATCGACGCATTTCAGAAAGGCGTGGCATAGAGGAGCATCAATAATGTACAGTATGTGGAAAAAAGTGTTTTTTGAACCTTAAACCGCATAAACACATTTCATTACACCAAATACTGTTATAATAATGTTCTTTTTAGCAGCATCATGACACCTGTAAATCATTTAATATTTCTGTATTCAACTTTTTAAAACATTAATCTTAACATGAATTTATGGATTTAATTGCACTCATGCCACCTCTGATCCTCATTAAATATCTGAAAATACACCTACGTATATGCCACTTTTGTGTTCTTCTGTGCCACCTCCGTACAAATTAATTTTAATACTGATTTAATTTGATTTAACTTATATTTCTTATTCTACTTGTTTTATTCTGTTGTTTTAATTAAAAATAAAAAGAAGCTTATAAATATAATTTTTTGAATTTGACATAAAGATGACACTTTTAATAATGTTAGAAAAATGCCATTACAAAGGTAGAAACTAAATTCCCTGTAAATCACTTTGAGTCAACTATCACCTCGTAATGGGAAGGTTAATTTTTTTATCAGAATTTTTGATTATTGATTAGAAGGTGCTCCTAAATTTTTGACTGTGCTCCTAATTTTTTTAAGTTAGGAGCACAAGTGCTCCTAAAAAAAAATAAGCGTAGAGCCCTGTAGTGTAAGAATGACAACATATCCACGTGTTCTAGTCTACTAATAATAAATTATAATCAAAAAACACTTTTTAAAGGTATTTACCAGAAATGTTATTTACCAAAATTTATTTAGGAGAAAAATGTAAATATGCAGTATTTCTGAAAAAAAAATAAACTTTTTTTTTTCACATTACTTGGAATGCTTTGCATATTAAATTATGAACCATTCAATGGATTTGGTAACTATAAAACTTTAAACTCATTATTAGACTTGCTTTTGATTAATACAATTTTTATTTAACCCTTAACACAGTATGGAAAAATAAAACCTGAAAAAAAAAACCTGATTTTGTAAATAAACGGATTTCATAGGGCCCTATAATATACTTATTATTTTTTTTGTGGTAATAAAAATAGATGTAAGTGAACATAGCCTTTAAAATGACTTAAAATACATATATAATACATAGCAATGAGGCAATAATAATTAGTTCAAATAAACTATCAAAAGCAAGAAATCATATGGTTTTATTGAACAAAACTGTTAAAATACATAATGTATTATCAACAAAAGAGCTAATGTACATTACGCATTACAACAAAGGCCTGTAGAGGGCGCCAACGGCCTGATTATTATTTTTACACATGGCTGTGCGATCTAATACTTGTTTAATATTTCCCAAGCATCATTTAATTCAAATGTCCACTTAATTTTTAATATTTGGCCATTTCTTTAGGACAGAAATGCTATAGCCACTGTAATTAAAAGAATATGTGGACATCAAAACGTGTAACCTCAGAGTGAGGGTTTGAGCTTTTATTTTGAAACCGCGATGTATTCTCCTCTGTTTGCGTAGATTTATACATTATTTACTTTACAAATCTGATGAAATGGCGCATGTTGTGTTCCCAGATGAACGTTATAATAAACCCAAACTCACAACAACATGCAGAGATGTAGTTTGAGATGCTCCACACATGTAAATTATAACAGTTCCTGTGGAACTACTGTGAAAGGAGCCACGTACTTAACCTACACGCATGTAAATAAAGAGCATATACTGTATTAGAACTGCATCGCAGATAAATTATTTAATTAAATCGTAGCGTTTGTGAATTCACAGTTATGCTTAATTGTGATTTTTTTAAATGGGTTTAATATATCATGCAGCCGTGGGTTGTCTAAACAGTCTAATAATGTTTTATGGATTCTCGTCCATGAAATGTGCCACTTCCGGTATTTTGCTGGTTAGTCGACGCAAGCAAAATGAAGTTGAGGATTTTTAAAAATTGAATAGTCTAATAAAATCGACGAATCAAGATAGCCCTAATGCAGTTTCAAATATAACCTCTCTCTGCATTACATGTGATATGCCACATTGATAAGGATGTTTGTGGATCACCATTATGGACATCCCACGAGTGCTAACTTCCCCCATGTCTGCTGGAATGCTCTCCAACCCGTCGGCTTTGTTTTTTTGCACGAGTTACTGAGCCGATGCCGTAGGGGCAGACAGCCAGAGGATCAGGTTCTGCTACTATTGTCCCGCCTAAGTTTCACTGCGTATGAAAATTGAAAGCTCTTCAGATGGGTTTGGAGCTCTGAGGGACTTTGGAGTGTTTTATTTCAGAAGAGTCTGGAACTATCACATGGCAAGCTCTTGAACTTTGACCGCTGTTAGAGGCGTGGATGGTGTCAGACTGTGTGGAGCGGACAGAACTGTACTGTTTTGATTTTGCATAAGCGACGAGGATCCTCCCATGTTATCGAGCTGCTAAAGAGAGCCTGGACTGGTAAAGAAGAGTTTTAGGTACAACTGCTGTCCTTGGCCTTTCATACACTGCATGTCTGTGGCTGCTGGTTTTGGATAGTCAAAAAAACACATACAAACAAGACCAAATTAATACCTATACTCCTGATGATACATTGAGTTCTTATGAAGCGAAATGATCGGTCTGTGCAAGAAACTGAAAACAATTTATTACCTTATTACCTTTAATCCACAGCCTGTGCAAACGTCCTCATGCATTCATGACTGTCTGGAGTGTAGTGATGACGTATGCTCACACGTAAGCTGACGCTCTTTGTTTACAACAGAGTGAGAACTCGTGTGCACACCTTCATAAGCAGTACCAATGTTTAAAGCTCACAACGTAAAAGTTACAATGCTGATGATTTCGATGTGAAAGTGGATGACGTCATGGAATTTTATGCTCAGCCACTTGTTGGAACCAGAATACTTCAACAAAGAATTGAGAGAGATGACCAAGAACACATATGAGCTGCCGATATTTGTCATAAAAAAAAATGAAGTCAAACATTTAGATATCAAATATATTTATTCTGTGTCTCTTCTTGCAAGTACCATGAACAAAAATGAACTGGCTACATAAAAACTAGACTCGATTAAGAGCTGTCTGTGTGCAAAATGGAGCTATGTTTCTGGATAAATTTTGTAGTTCTCTCTCAATTCTGAAGAAGAAATATTAGACAACTAAACTAAATCTCATGGAATTTATGCATGGAATGATTCAATAACTCACTCAAGATTTACTTGTTTCATTACTTGATGAATCTGTGTTTTTGAATAAATATCTTGAATGAATGATTCAAAGACAAATGCGTTTTTAACAGCCCCTTTTCGGCACCTAAAAAAGATGCACACACACGAATTGAGAGCTGGAATTGAAATGTCAATTTTACAACAAGTATCCGATTCCTGACCGTAAGTATCCGATTCTAGAATTGGAATTGATTTTCGATTCCCAACCGTAGATGCATAGTACATGATAAAACAGCTCACTTTAGTCTCACAGTACTTTTCAGAAAAAGTGGCCCTGTTTGTTTGTGCAGTTTGACATCTTGTCAGCTTATGACTTAACAGATTCAGTAAGTTTGGGGTGGAAGTACATTAGCACTAGAAGGAGTGTTTGAGGAAACCTGTATGAAAACAGTTGAAATCACACACGTCAGCATTGATATTCATAGTTCATAGTTCACATAAATTCAGCATTAAGTGTTTTTTTTCTTTTACTTTTTGTGAATGTAGTTCAGGTGCACAAAGAAAATATTTAGTTTTTATTATTACCAGTACCACACATTGCACAACCCTTTAATAAAGGACTGCAGAATACACATCTTGTGGCTTATTCCTTTGGGAATAACTTCAGGACTTCTCTTTTTTTTTTCTCCTGAACTATGCACGTCTACACTGTGAATAGAGCAGTGATAACAGTGGATAGCTCAGTTAGAGGATGCCACAGGCGTTGAAATGGTATCTGCACTTTTAATCCTCTCCTGTCTGTTTTTGATGATGTCTCAGCCTGTGGCCCTGCAGCTACCCATACCGATGTGCAGTTGTTGCTCTTGTTTTGTTAGAGAGATGAGTGCCAGATACAGAAACACTTTTATACTGTCAATACAGTCATATGCTGTACTCTTTCTATTTTTGGGATATTTACTGTTTCTCACCTCTCCTCTCTCTCTCTCTCACTCTCTTCTCTCATCTCACATCTCTCTCTCTCTCTCTCTCTCTCTCGCTCTCTCTTGTTTTTGTCAACCACAAGTACAATGGTCAGATAAAACCCGAGTTTTTTATTCATAATGTATATTTTATAATACACAATAGATAGATACACAATATTTAGACAAAATTCACTTAAAGTTAGTTAGACACCAAACTAAGAAATTTCTTACCCAACTTTGACATAATGGGAGGAACAGTCAGATGTGATGTATTGCTAGACCAGCTTCCAAGAGGGACCAGATGAAATGGATGGATGTTAAACCACAAATCATTTAGAAAGAAAATCAGTAAATACAAATAGGATACAAGAGGGAGAGCAAGTAGAAGGTTGTAGAAGGTCAATGCTCTTGAGAAACGTGATTTCAACATCATGTTCTGTGATTTACAGTGTGCTTGTTTGAGCGTGTTAGTCGCTCCTCGCACATCAGTAGAAGGATTATGACATGTCTGAGAAATGCTCTTAGTTATATGATAACATTTAGCAGTTCTGTTTTTTTTGGCTTTTCTCAGTACTGGTTGTTGTGAAAAGTGTCAAAGTTAATTCTTCTATTAATGGACATGTGAATGGTTGTGAGTGTATGTGTGTGTTAGGGCTGTCAAAAAAAAATTTGAATTTCGAATATTCGTCGAGTTTAAAATAAAAATCCACATTTTAGGTGTGCGTTAAGGAGGCAGCCTTATCAGTGGCGCACGAGATGCGATGACGATGTAAGTGTCGTTGCATTATAATGTTTTTGTTAGCCTATCCAGTTGAAGCCACTAGATGCGGCGCTGCTCCGTTGTTCATTAAAAATATTGCAGAAAAAGAGAACATCAATGCGGAGAAGATCTTGTTTACATCAAAACTGAAACCAAGCCGTTCACACACAACACATATTTTCGCGAATTTTC
Organism: Sinocyclocheilus anophthalmus; assembly: GCA_018155175.1. Taxonomy (NCBI): domain Eukaryota; kingdom Metazoa; phylum Chordata; class Actinopteri; order Cypriniformes; family Cyprinidae; genus Sinocyclocheilus; species Sinocyclocheilus anophthalmus. The sequence goes on from JADLZN010003556.1 coordinate 11,464, forward strand.
TAGAGGGACATCTATCACCGTTGCACTAGCATCTCGCACAAAGGAGCCGAATGTTTAGAAAGCCATGTAAAATGAATGCAAGTTTAACTTTGAAAAAAACTTATCGAGACTTTATGGCGGGGTTTTTCCCCATCCCACTACAACTCATGTTTTTAAATGAAAAATGTACTCAGTGTGATTGGCTTTCCGCCCTTTGTATTTATAAAGGATAATATACATGATGCTTTTTTGTTTATAGTTGTTTAAGCAACTTTTAATTATATTTGGTTTATAAACATTATTTTAAACATATGCACTTTTTTTCGCAGATAGTCATGTTACCTTATGCTTTGAATAAACGTGCATTAGTAATATTTTGCTCGATGCGCCCTCTTGTGGCCTCAGAAGAGAAGCCAAAAGCTTTTCTTCACCCTAACTCAAGTTATGCATTTTAAATTCGAATATAATTCGAATTTTGATCATATTTAAGTACAAATTCGAATTTAGCTTTACAGCCATCTTGACAGCCCTAGTGTGTGTGTGTGTGAGAGAAGGGACGGGTGAAGTCAGTGTCTTTTGGGGGGGGGGGGTGGTGGCTCGATCGGACCCTATCTGATTGGGTTTCAATTCCACTCAGCCACATAAACATGTCTCTACTGATCTACTGTTCCTGATCAGATTTCGAACGAGTATTGGAGGTCATTGACGCTTGGTCTTTTCGTGATGGTTATCTGATCACTAAAAATATGGTGAGCAAGTGTAAAAATCCCCTGTTGATTGTGACAGGATCTGATTGGAAGTAATTTATTTTCTGTTTTTCAACCACATCATGTTTTATGAGGAAAAAACACAGTGTATTTTTCATAGACGTGTTGGTTTGCGTGCATTTGTTGCTTCAGGTTTTACACATTCACCCGTCTGTAGATTTCAGTTGGTTAAGGAATCTCAGTTCCCATTTCTGTTACTGCGGCGTGTGGTTTTTCAGAGACAAGGGAAAAAAATGCTCAGCTGTCATTCATGCTGTCATGAGGCTGTCTGGGGAAGTCCAAAAACAATCTACTAAATGAGACGTTTCCAAGCATAGCTTGATCTTGAGTTTTCTCTCGCAATGTGTCTTTAGGCAGCACAATCCACAGGTTTTACAGAAGATTTTTCAGATTTAATGGATAATGCTTTTGGAAAATGGGAATTGCCTAATTATTTTAAAATCCAGCCCGATGTTTTTAAATAATGTTCTGTTGTGATCGGATGAACAATGCGTCCTATTTTGTATTAGTGTCTAGTGGTCAATTATCATTTCCTTCTCTGAAAATTTTTCTCCAGGCACATCCATCATGCTGCAGTGAAATCTGTGGCCGCCTACAGAGTCTAAATTAAAATCCCCACTGAGGACTGATTTACTCTGTATTGATGTAAGAAATACCCTCCCTGCTGCTCTGGCTGATGAAACCATTACATCATTCTCACTTCCTTTTGGAAAACAGGGAGTCAATACTTTTGCACTACTTAATAAAGACACTTAGCTTGTCGGCACCTATCATGACTCCAAGGAGGGTTTTTAAAAGGTTAATGACCTTGAGATACATTAAGTCAGCGCTGGAGTGGCTCTGTCAAATACCATCAAAGTAGGGCTGTCGTGCTTGTAAAATTGCACGATTCATAATATCAATTTGATATCAAAGACATAGCTAAAACATCATATAGTTATATTAAAAAATAATATAATATAACAAAACAATTGGATTATTATATGATGTGGTTATTATATTTTGCATATTTTTGGAGATTATGGCATATTCTTCAGCATGATTTTTATTTATATGATTTATTTATCCACTATACCAGTCACAGGTCGTAGTAATTTTTTTGTTGTTTCGGAAGGACGTATTTTGTGCAGCTTTTTGTTCGTGCAAGATTAGACATTTAAAGCTTTACTGGCGTTTAATCTTTTGATCGATTACCGCATTCCTTACTGAAGTAAAAATATGTAACACTTTACTCTTAAAGACCTTTTTAGGGATGCACGATATTGGATTTTTTGCCGATATCCGATATGCCAATAATTTTCAAATCATTGGGCATTTTAGATAGATATTATATATTATCGATATATAATTTTTAATTTTGGTTAGTTTTTAACAAGAACTTATTTTTTTGAATTAAATAAACAATAATAAAGTTATGTTATAATGACAGTACATTGAAAATAACTATAAATAAACTATATATTAATCACTGCATTTTTTTTTCAGAAAGATGCAGTGGTAACCTTAACATTTTATTTAAAGATTTAACATTTGTAGACGGTCTAAAGAACAAGAGTTGTAAACATTCTGAAAATCTTAATCATAATCTGTTTAAAAAAAAAACATATTGCACATTAATAAATACATCTGTATATATAAAATTATTTAATTTAAGTGTCATGATTGTGATTTTTTTTTTTTTGGGTGTAGGTATAGCTCTGACCGTAAAATCAAATCATATTTATTATTTTATGGCATCAATTACTTGTTTTATGTTATCCGAAAAACAGTCTAAATATTATTTGTGTTATTACTCTTCATTTAATTAGAAGTAGCCAACAGCGCCCCCTACGAAGTAAAACTCCAGAGCGGGCTTTTGGACCCGGTGGAGTGCGCATCTGCACCGTTGCTGCTATTACTGTTACTCTATCACACACGAATGCGTCATTCTGTACGTGCATTCTGAACGCGTCATTCTATACGTGCATTCTCCGTTTAAATGCAGCAATCCAAAACAGTAAATCTAATCATCATTCAGGCAAAACTTTACTTAAAGAATGAGCCACACTGCTAACATGATCTAATCAATAGCACACCCTGAGCACATGTGAGTTAATGTATTCCTCTAGCGGCACGACCATATGGCATAATTTCATATCGGGGCCAATGCCGATATTTATATTTAAAGCCATTATCGGCCGATTCCGATATTGGTCCGAGAAAGCGGCATCCCTACTTATGTCTAATGCTTGGAAAGGTTATTAAAAGGTATAATGCATTGTAAATTCATGAAAAATGCATAGTGTAACAGTGAATTGATAAGTGTTATAATGTATTTACTGTGGTTACAATTTTTCATGAGATTGTACAATGCATTATAATGTGCATTACAAGCAGAATTAATGCATTATGCTTTTATAATGCATTACATATAAAGGCTTTAAGTTGAAAACCTTTAAAATATTGCCAAAATAGTGTGTGTGTGTGTTTGATTTTAGTGGTATTATAATAAAAAACATTGATTTTATTGCAAAAGTTTTTTTTTTCAGTTCAGTATTACCAATGTAATAGTGGCATTTATAGTGGAAGGCAATCTGATTATCTGATATTTTTTCATTTTAGAAAATAGAAAAAAATTCTTGGTACTGAGGTAGCAGTACTTTTTACAATCCTTGATCAAAGTAATGTAAAGTGCATACACTGTAAAAGTACACCACACCTCTGTTCACTGTTATGAAATATAGGTCACCTTTGAGCTTATCTATGTAGGTTACACAAGAATCACTTTTTGACTCACATTTACTTAAGTAACGTAAGCAAAATAAACCACAGACAGAAGAAATGTCATATGCGTTTGTAAGTCGACTAACACTGGAGCGAGAGTGTTACTTCATTGATTCAGTCGACCTTGAGTAAGAAACTTTTCCTTGTGTGCTGTCATGGAAGGAGCGGAAGGATGGAGGGAAGGAAGCAAAAAATGGATAACATGCAGAAAAACAGATTAAAAACAATTCTGACAGCACTTCCTTTTCCTCTATTGAGCTCCACTTGCAGGCATTTGAAAGGGGAAATGTCACCAGCATCATTCTTCTTAAACTTCATAGGTTTTTTGCTTTGCTTGTATCCCCCCACACATCGCACCTCCTCAATTATTAAAGTCGGCATGAAATGAAAAGTCACTCTATTTTGTACTTGCATATTATAAATGCATCCATGCATATGTTTACTTCTTTTAATTCATAATTCTTAACCAAAGTGTCATAACATGATGATCTTGCAGTGAAAATGAATGCGAGTTTGAGTAAATAGGTTTTTGTCTTTTTCAGAAATCCATTACACTCCTAAATTCATTTCATCATGACGTTAAAGAGGTGGTATCGCCACAGTAGTAGATTGTTTTTTTGGAAGGTAGGCATCACATGACTTGCCACTAGGGGATCCTCTGCAGTGAATGGGTGCAATCAGAATGAGAGTCCAAACAGCGCTATAAACTTACAAGTAACACAACACAATTCTAGTCAATAAATTAATATTTTGTGAAGTGAAAAACTTTGTGTTTAAAGGAAACACATTTATAATTAAGTCGTTTTAACTTTAAACTGTCACTTCTGGCCAGAATACATGAATACAGAATACACTGGCCAGTCCATAATCAATAATAGCAATTACTCCAGTAAAAAAAAAAGTCCATCGCATGTTGTCCTCTCACATCAAATCTGTGTCGATTACAAACATTCAACTTTTCACTTCACAAGATGTTAACTAATAGACTGGAGTTGCGTGGATTACTTGTGGATTATTGTGATGTTTTATCAGCTGTTTGAACTCATTCTGACGGCACCCATTCAATGAAAATGATCCATTGGTGAGCAAGTGATGCAAGGCAATGCAAAGTTTTTTTCCAAATCTAATCCGATAAAGAAACAAACAAATTTGCATTTGAATGGATGAGTAAATTTGTCCTTTTTCATTTTTTGGGTGAACTATCCTTTAAGTAAACCATTTACACACTCGGTGTAAACCAACTAGTATATCTACTGGGTTGTCTGATTCCAGAAGAGCTAGGAGAATTAAACACTATATTTTTTTGTGATCGTGTCTTGACACAGGCCTACAATCAGAATGTTCAGTGGGAATGATATTGAAAGTTTGAAAAAATATTTGCAATGGTGGCTCATCGCACCCGGTTCTCAGTTACGTCTTGGTGATCTGAAGTGTGTGAAGCTCTTAAACTGTAGTCAGTACCATGATGGTATGGATACAAAGAAACAGCCAGGTCGAAGTCAGTAGATAGTGGCAGACTGGAGAAGAGAGAGAGAGAGAGAGAGAGCTATCTTACCGCATGACCTCACTGAGTAAATAGGATAAGACTCCAGCTGAAATCTGGGGACTTTTTTCGTTTTCTAATCACTCTCTTTTTACGAGCTGAAAAAAACATTTCCTCATAACACCAGTGAAATGGAATAGCCATCACTTGAGTCACATTCGGCCTCATATTTTCCTCAGGATCAAATGAATGTAAATTTGCTCCAAAACAATAAAATCTGGGCGTCCTGTCATTGTTTCGTGTTCTGATTAACTCAAGGCGTGTGGAGTAGTTTCAGTGAGTTGAATTAGTGGCGTTTCACAAACAACTAAGTGTGATAGTGTTTTTTGTTTTGTTTATTTGACTTGACTCTTGTTCAATGCATGGTGCTTTGCTCATCTCTGAACATGCTCACATTTTAGCTCCTCTCTCTGTAGGAAGACTTCAAGGAAATGCTGGTGGTTCGTCGAAATGGTATCTCTTTTTTTCTTATAAATCACACTTTCTTCAACTTCACACTCTCTCTCTCTTCTTTCTCTCCTTGTGATGCTCTTTTGTCCAGGTCTTTGACCATTGTGTGGGATCCGAAATTGATTGACTTCCACATCCTTCATGTTTGGTCTTGTAGCCAATTAAAGTCTCTTTGGCTTGAAGAAGTCTTTTTTTTCTTCATCAGACCCAGTCACGAATAACCCGAAGATTTTGTTCAATTATGCTACTTCTTTTTTTAGTCTAAGTGCATGATTTGCCTGTTTTCATTTATCCTGCGCAAATGTCACAAAAATATAAAGTAGGCCTTGCTGTATGTCAGTTAAGGGAAATTGCACATTTTGATATTGGCATTTGTTCAGAATGTAACGCTGTTTTTATAACAGCTGCACGTTAACCACAAAGTTTCAGATATAAAACTCTTTCAGCGCCTGATTCTTCCACCGATGGGCCATAACTTTGCCTGCACATGGAACGGGCCTTTGCTGATATGCAAAATGAGTTATGCATTTGGAGTGGAAAAGTTGTGAAAGTGAGCGTGTGTTTTTCCTTCAACGTGATCGTTTTTTCTTTCTTCTTGTAGTATTTCGAAACCTGAATTGTCTGATTGAACAAGCAGTCCTTTGAACTTTCATGCCAAAACAACTGCAGTAAGAGTGAACTGAATTTAATATGTGACCCTGGACCACAAACAGTATTAAAGGGATAGTTCACCAAAAATGAAAATGTGATGTTTATCTGCTACCCCCAGGGCATCCAAGATGTAGGTGACTTTGGTTCTTCAGTAGAACACAAAAAACCACAAAGTATGATTTTAAAGTCAAACCGTTGCAGTCTGTCAGTCGTATAATGCATGGTAATGTAACAAAATCTATGAGAGTAAAAAAAAATATGCACAGACAAATCCAAATTAAACCATGCGGCTCATGATGACACATCGATGTCCTAAGACACGAAACGATCGGTTTGTGCGAGAAACCGAACAGTATTTATATAATTTTTTACCTCTAATACACCACTATGTCCAACTGCTTTGGGCACACACACGGCATCCGGTGCGTGAGGTGTGTACGCGCTCTGGCATAGTTTACGCAAGCGCCGGAAGTGATCTCTCACGTGTATACGTCATTCATTGTTTACACAGTGCACAGTCATTTTAGGTACGACGGCTAATCAAAATGGTAATTACTTGAGCTTATCCGGATTGTTCAAACCGACTAAAAACTAAAAGATTACGTTCTCTCGCGCGAACTCATTCGGGATTGGTGACTTTCCACGTATTTTTACAAGTGTACCAAAACTTCTGAGCCTGCTCGCCTGAAGTTATGGTTGATTGCTCTTCGGCTGGATATCAACACACCCATTAACGTACTAAAGTTGTTGAGGGTCTGCAGCGATCATTTTTCCCCTGATGATTTTACATACCCAGGAGAGGATCACGTACGACTTAAACCATCAGCTGTGCCTATGGTTTTTCCACATCCAACTGAGTTATGTGAACAAGATCTTTGTATGTGTCCTTTTTATTTGTAAAGCTGCCCTTACGAAAGTAACAAATAAAATGAAGTTTTGATGTAATAAAACCATGTTTTTTAGTGTTTAACTTCCATTTGTATAACAACTGTTGTACTACAGGCACCATGTTTAAACTATGGTTAACCATGGCTTTACTACAGAGACACAGAGATTTCGTTGCAATAACATTACAAATAAAACACATTACTCACTCTATTGACAGCATGCCATTGGGTCCCTCTGGCCTTGGACGTTGCCTCCAGTTTATACGTGGCAAGCTAAACACAACATGCAAAACGCTGAGGCTCAACAGTGGAGAAAAGTCTGGATCTTCAGTCAGGCAGGTGTGTGATGGGACACCCTCGGCAATGTCCTCGTCGGCGTCTTGTAGTTGTGGCATTGCTATGTTCCATTCGTGACAACAGATGCTCACCACTTCTGTTGGCATCTCACAACACTTACTACAAGAACACCACCACTTTTGAAGAGATCTCTGTCTCTCTGAGGCTTGAAGACATGCTGCTGCAGCAGATGCTTCCTCCATCTCTCTGAGTTCTTGATCTGAGTATTCTGGTTCAACTAAATACGGTTGGGCAAAAAAATCCACGTGGTCTGTTGATATATTAAAATCGTCTTCCATTGTGATGACCTGTACGTCTAAATATCTTTAGATCGTCACAGTGGCAGGGAACACGTCCGCAATGACTGTGCACTGTGTAAACAATGAGTGACATACACGCGCGAGAGATCACTTCCGGCGCTTGCGTAAACTACGGCAGAGCGCGTACACCTCACGCACCGGATGCCGTGCGCGCGCTCAAGGCAGTTGGACATAGTGGTGTATTAGAGGTAAAAAAAAATTATATAAATACTGTCGGTTTCTGGCACAAACCGATCGTTCCGTGTCTTAGGACATCAATGTGTCATCACGAGCCGCAGGGTTTAATTTGGATTTGTCTGTGCATGTTTTTTTTACTCTCATAGATTTTGTTACCATTGCCATGCATTATACGACTGATAGACTGCAACGGCTGGAGTTAAAAAAATCTCAGTTTGTGTTCTACTGAAGAAACAAAGTTCACTACATCTGGATACCTGGGGGGGTAAGCAAGAAAGATAAAACATCAAATTTTCATTTTTGTGTGAACTATCCCTTCAAGACGCGGGGCGGGTATATTTTTAGCAATAGCCAAAAGAACATTGTATGGGTCAAAATTATCGATATTCGTTTATGCCAAAAACATTAGGATATTAAGTAAAGATCATGTTCCCATGTAGATATTTTGTAAATTTCCTACCATAAATATATCAAAACTTAATTTTTGATTAGAAATATCCATTGCTAAGAACTTAATTTGGACAACTCTAAAGGCGATTTTCTCAGTATTTTGATTTTTTGCACCCTCAGATTCCAGATAATAGTTGTATCTCGGCCAAATACTGTCCTATCATAACAAACCATACATCACTGGAAAGCTAATTTATTCATAAAAAAAACCTTCACATATACTATCTGATCAATAAAAGTAAAAATTGAGCAGTAAAATATTTCATTCTTAATATAAATGGTTGTCAAATGAATTCCATTGCTCTGTACTAATGCAACTTTAAAGTCAACGTGAAATAAAAATGGACTCAGTTACTGACACACAACACACATTCATGGTTTTATTGTGTGATTTTTTTTTGTTATTCGAAAGAAAAAAGTTATTCTTTGTAATCTTCCATCATAATGTAATTACTTTCTCTGCCTCTGAAATGTCTTTGCTATTCCTTTTCCTATAGTTTACGCTGAAATCATAAAGTTTACAGCAATAGTAGCAAATAATGATAGATTTATTCCGACACATTAGCACTGAGATACATACATCAAGGGTGAACTTGACCTTAAGCTTCCACGTCCTTCATGCAGATCTGGCTCTGTTCTGATGCAGAGCGCCTACTTTTCACCATTCAGTCACTTCCCAGTGGATAAAATCAAGCCATGCCTTACATTTTGTTTATATTACAAAAGTAAAATGTGTTGTGAATAGAGTTTTATGTTGATTGTAATGCTGCATGCCTGGACCGCTAAAGGGAAAATGTAAATGGAGCACAATGCAGTGGTTTAAAAGAGTCTGAATAAAAGTCTCTTCCTGTCGACCCCTCACTTGTGTTCAGCTTGTACATGTTTAATATATTTCACTAAATGAACAGCATGGAATTGAACTAATTTGATGGTAAGGGAAAGTGTCGTGTGACAGATATTTCAGAGTAAGAATGGCCCAGGGCTGGTGTAACAGAGCTTCAGAGCGGTTGACTTATGTCACTGTGTTCCAGTGATCTTACATTCATCCTGTTGATCATGTGCAATTATTTGTGTGCTTTGCAAAGTTTGGTTTTGAAGGTTGTTTTGTGAATTCTGCTGATGCAAAACAAGATAATGCCACCAAGATAACATTAGCTGGCGGACATGAGGAAAATTTCTTGAAATTGTGAATAAGCCTTTGCACAGTATGCCATTCTCCAGCAAAAGTGCTTTTGAAGTTTTACAGTGAGTTTATGCAATGTATAAAATGATTTTTATGATGAGTTGTAAATAAAACAAAGATTATTGGAGAGTGTTTTTCTACTTCAAAATGTCGTATTTTATTAGCCGTGTGGTTGGCGGAATTACTAGCAATATACTGAGTGTATTATATTTGAGAGAATCTGAAGTATATTATATCTGTTAACTGGCCAGGTCATGGCAAATTAAAAACCAATTATTGTTTATGGGTAAAAAAAAACAATGCTTAATTAACGTATATAATATATTTTTCTGATAGTTCAGAATGCTTTCCTGTGGTGCAGGCGAGCTAGCAATGGAAGAAGAGCGGGCCAAAAGAACAAATCCCTGTTAATTGAGCTCGACTGGAGATCCAGGGGCAGAGGCTGGTGGTGGCCCCAGATGGGCCTGATTGTGGGGTTGGGTAGTAGCAGAATGTGCTTTGAAGCGAGGTGGTATATTATCCTCTCAAACATGCTCTTCACTGTGGGACCTTATTGATCTACAGCTCTATAATTATTCTACTAGCGCACACATGCACAAAGAAACACACACACACACACACTCACTCACTCACCACTCACATTCTTCTCTATCGATATCTCTCTCTCTCTCCTTTCTATCTTTCTGCTGAGCCTCTGATCCTCTTTTTTGCTCTTTTTTTTCTTCTTTTAATTGCTTTTTTGTCTCTTTCTTATCTTCTTCTTCTCCCCCACACACGTGTCTCATCCCTTCCCCTAATTCCAGCCCTGTCTGTCATCTTTTCCACTCTTCCCCTCCGTTTCTTTCCAATGTTCCCTCACTCATTAAAGTGCAATGACCTTTTGTGTTTTACCAGACTTGGGAACAAGCGTTGCTGTTTGTCTACAAGTAAATAAGAAGGCTAATTTCTCTGATTATGTATTACAGCATAGCAATTGTCGTGTCAGGATATGGGTATTCAGTCAAGTTGTAACAAGTTTGCAGGCTTGCATTTGTGCTTCAGTTCAGAGTTTCCAACAAATCTTTTTTCTTAGAATCTTCAGAAAGTAGGGCTGATCAATTAATTGTCTGTTAAATGAGATTACAATTATGGCTGCCACGATTAAGACATTTAAGCCTGCAGGCAACTAAAGCGGTTACCACTTTTTCATTCTGTTCTTTCTATTTTTGGGGGGTGAATACAAATGTTTTTATAAGTAGACAGCTTTAGGAAGATAACTTTTGAAAACTTGATGGACACTGTTTCATGTTTAATTTATTTACTCAATTCACTTGGCACATTCCATAGGAGTTTCTGTAAAGAGATATCATATGTACCCACTGGTCACTAAAGTTGCTGTATTAAATTTAGAGTGATGTGAAAAATACATATACACTATTGCTTAAAAGTTTGGGGTCTGTAAATTTCTTTAATGAATGACGTTTTTGAAAAAAGTCTCTAATGAGCAAAGAGGATTATTGATAAAAAATACAATGCTGTGAAATGTATTAATTTAATAGAAACTGTTTTCTATTTTAATATATTTCATATTCCTGTGATATCAAAGCTGAATTCAGCAGCAATTACTCCAGTTTCCTTGTCACATGTCCTTTCAGAAATCATCTAAGTCTGGATTTGGTGGACAAGAAGCAAGATTTCTATTTTTTACAGTCTGTTGAAAATGTGGGTAGGTTTTTGTGGAATATTAATATTTGTGGAAGATAATTAAAAAGTTTTTCAGGATTCCAGATAATAAATAGTCATTTTGAAGCAGGCAATTGTAGTAGAAAGGAAATCTTAGTATCTTTATCTGCACTCTCTATCAATCTATTCTTAAAAAAAAGAAAAGAAAACTGGCCCCTTGTAGCCTCCACTTTTCATTTACTAACTGACTGGGTTTTCTTAAAAAAATTAAAAAAACACTAGCTTCTCTAATCTTTTTTTTAATTCTATCATTTGTTTCTTGTTATTTATATACAATTAACCGAAGCAAAAAAAGGCCTCTAACACCGTAGGCTGGCTCTATTCTTTTTAATCTATCTGTTTTTCTTTTATTTAGATACACTCTTAAAAAATAAAGGGCTTCCCTATGCATAGAAGAACTTTTTCGTCCTAAATGGTTCATAAAGAACCGTTAACAGCGAGAACCTTTCCGTTCACAAAAGCTTCTTTTGTGGCGACAGAAGGTTTCTTAGATTATCAAAAGGTTAAGAACAGAGATGGTTCTTTAAAGAACTTGACGACGGTTCTTGTGGAACAAAAAAAAAGGTTCTTCTATGGCATCGCTTCAAGAACATTTTGAAGCACCTTTATTTTTACTCGTGTATAATAAAAAACATGTTATAGCACTTGCATTTCATTGATCTTTTGTTGATTTTGATTGTTTCCATTTGTCCTCATTTGTAAGTAGCTTTGGATAAAGGGGCTAAATGAAGAAAGGGTAAAATCTGTATGACATTAGGCAATATAAAAATATGAAGTTGCTGGCACTTTTGATCAATTTAATGTGCTCTTGCTCACTCCAGAGCTTTGAATGCAGTGTAATTCAGGAACACATATCTCTACTTGCTGTGGATGTGTTTACTCAAAGAATAAGGTGTTCTGTTGTTGACCCATACAAAATACATATTTTCTAATAACTTGTATTAATTAAAATGAATTGCAATTACAATATCAAGGTGGCCGTAAAAATAATATTGGTCACACTTTGTTTTAAGGTCCAATTCGCGCCATTAACAAACAATTAACTACGACTTTTGACTCATTAAACACTTAATTTGCTGCTTATTAATAGTTAATAAAGTAGTTGTTAAGTTTAGGTATTGTGTAGGGAGGGATGTGAGAATATGTGCTTAGAGTCCTAATAAAAAGCTATTATGTTAGGGAATGCTAAGTAAGCTATAGTTAATAGTGAGAATTGGTCCCTACATAAAGTGTTACCGAATTAATATTTTGTAATGCTTTGTTTTTATTATGCACCGCTTTTTTTCTTCAGCTGTTATTGTAATGTTCTCTCTCAGTCGGCGGTGGTCTTCTCCGGTCTCGTGGCAGTGGCAGCGTGACTTGATTTGAGATCTTCCTGTAACTCCCTCAGGTTCAGTGGGGTTGGATCAGGAAGCTCCAGCCATCGATTTTTCTCTCTTCATCTATTTTAAACCCTCCACAGTCTCTGTCTCCTCTCAGCTTTGGCCTCAAGGCTGCTTTCAGTTTAGCACGGACCCCTGGGGATCAGCTGTACCGTAAAGACTACGCCACGGGCACAACCCCAAAGCAGAGCTCCTGTGGCCTGTGTTTGCTTTACTAAAACACACTCAAACAAACTAATGGCGAGATACTCAATCAAACAAGCATCTTTTTTTACGTTAAAGAGTAGGGCTGTGCTGATACAACTGTACATAGTAATTATCTTTCTCTTAAAATTGCATCAGTGTGTTGTGCTTTTTAAAATGTATTTATTTGATATATTAAATACTATTTTTCTATTTTGGGTAGAATCATTTTTTTTCCACTAAGCTCTTCGCAGTGCATTGGATTGCCTTAACTAATTGGACTGGGGCCAGTGTTGTCTTGGGCACTGTAGTCATTCGGTTAGATTTCAAGTAATAGCAGTTGTGAGGTCTCTATAGTAACCGCTTCAAACTGAAGGGGTCACGACAGGCCTTCAGGTTCTTCTGAAATGAGGCAACGGTTTTCATTATTTGCCGTCTGAGGTCACAAGCATAAAGTGAAACCATCCAATCAGTGTTCCATATTACTGTACTCTGATGATCTGTTACTCTACAATTCACTGTGACATTTAGGAGAAACAAGGCTTTGTCTGCTTGACGTGAAACATCACGCCTGAGGGAATGTGCGGCCATCATTGGGCCATCATTGGACTTTTTGTAAAACTGCCGCATTACTTTTCTGATGGTGATCATTTTACTATAAAAAAAAATTGTATGGGTTCAGATCTGATTGAGCTTTATTGACAGTGTCTGTGATTTGAAAAAGTAACACACGTACTGCAAGTCTGGGAATTTGTGTATTTCGTGATTGTTTTTTTGTTTTTTTTCGAACTCTGAATTTTTCGAAGTTGACCTAACCCTAAAGCCCCGTTCACACCAAGAATGAAAACTATAAAGATAACTACAATGATAAATACATTAGTGTCCACACAGCGATACGCGCACTCGTCGGAGCTTTGAATCCTCAAGTCGATGGATTCTTGCATTGGGTGTCAATGTTTTATTGTTAACCAGCTGTGGGAAAAAAACTTCTATGAAGGTGATCCCATAATGCTATCGTTTCTCTGTGCGTTAGCGTCATAGCGGTGGTGTGGACTATTGTTTGGTGTGAATGCCTTTTTTTTTTTTACCCCCAGAGTGTCAGCCAATTCCACATTTCAGTTTTAGTAATTCAAAATTTCCCATTGTAATCAATGTGTGGTCCCTGCAAATTCCTTGGATTATTGTGAAATTACTATCAATTTCTAAGTGATTTTAATTTTTTACGTTTGCGCTGTTTGCAAATAGTTAAATCATGTTCTTTCTGATATCCCAGCATATATTGTGTGAGTTTAGCGGTTTTGTAAAAGTTGAAATATTCGATTAGTAATCGTTAAAGATTAGCAAGCAATTTAATCACACTATATTGATTATATGGTATGTGTTAACACAAAACTACTTTGAAAGCTTTGTATATTTTAACATTTATCCCAGAGAATGCCTTGCCCTGTAGGCTTCCATAATACGTTTATTACTGTAAATGGGATTTATGCTTGTTTTTCCAAAGTGAGGGCTGCGGTAATCAACAGCATCTGTGGCGAGAGCTTAACTTGCGTTTAACCCAGAACATTCCTTTAAATCCTTGTCAGAGGGAAAGCGATGCATTTTTGGCAGCAGCTATCGCTAAACTGTGCCGTTAGACAGCTTTCCTGTGATAATTAGCCTGGTGGATGTAATCAGAATGGGAAAGTGGTTTAGTTTGGCCACCTGTGTGTGTTTGTACACACGGTCATGTGAGCGTGCTCTCACAAGGTCACTACAACAGCTGCAAGCC